>JAHLEZ010000003.1:4200000-4425079 GCA_020726505.1 Leptodontidium sp. MPI-SDFR-AT-0119 | reverse complement strand
CCCCCCCCCCCCCTATCGTAACTTCCCCTTTCAAGCGTACTATACTTTAAAATAGCTCGTGTTTCGTCTCGCTGCAAGGCTATTAAGGCCGCCCGCGCCGCTAACGCCGCCGCTACTCGCGTAATAAAAAAGGTAAGTTTCCCTTATATTTTTAGTTATTTTGAGAATAGTTTTGACAAGTTATAATAGCCTCCCCGCCCCCGCACCCCCTCGCCCGCCCCTGCCCCCGCCTTAACTACCCCTCGCCGTCGCGCTAAGGCAAGTACTAATAAGGAGGTCCCCTACTTAGTATACGTTAAAGCTGCCTTAAAGGGTAATCTCTCTATTAGCATTTACTAAAGTGTAGTTAGCTCGGTGCAGTACCTGCGGTGCCACAGTCAGAATCATAGTTACGCCGGTCCTATTAGGCCTACTATTGCGGTCGCCTTTACGGCCTTTATAAAGGAGAAGCGCGGTTTTAATCACACTCGTGTAAGTTTTACTTTAGCTCTTGTGTCTTTGAAGCTAGCTAACTTCTAAATAACAATTAAGACGTCTCCAGGCTTCGGTCTAAGAAGTAATTACTGCCCCTAATATATTCACTTTACCTTTATAAGCATACCTCAAGTATATTAACAAGCTCAGCCCCCGCCGCTTCCCCCGCCCCCGCCCTCCGCCTAATCCTCCCACCCGTTCGGGTTAGTGCTAGTACTAGTGTTATTAGTGCTAGTACTAGTACTACTACTACTGCTAATAGTACTAATAATATAGCCGCCCGCCGCCGCCGCATTAAGGAGCTCCTTAGTAAGCTAGTAGACTTATTAGTAGTTTAGTTCGCGACTTAATAGCGGCTTAAGAACGTGCCCCTTTAAAATTATAGTTTACTACCTTATAAGTAGCTTAAGAACAGGCCCTTATATACTTACTTTACGTTAGTTTAATTATAGCTTCGGCCGAAATAAAATTCTTGCCCTTTAATAACTTAAAAAGAACGTACTTAACGTGACTATACTACCTTAAAAAATACAAAGGAAAACAAAAGAGTGTGTTTTATAGTAAAGTATAAGCTTTAATTAAGCTCTTTTACTAACGCCCTAGTATCTTATAAGTTAAGTAGTATTAAGAAGGTCTCAAACTTCTAGCGTGAGAGGTTTTTAATAAAGCTATTAATGTATATCTTACTACTAAGCAAATACGTAACTTTAAAACTGCCTTTTTAATACTCTTAACGTAATTATATATTCTAAATATTAACGTGCTTAAGCTTAGTTGATATATACTAGTTCTCTCTAACTATAAGCCTAATCGTTTATTAATTGTTATAGAAGATATTCTAAGAGCACCTTACATTAAGGTATATTTCTCTAAAGAGCCTCTATAAAGCTATAACCTCCTTTGTAGTTTGCTTTACCCCTAAGAGCTCGGCTTTTATAGTCGAGGTAATGACTATATCCTACTTAAATACTTTCTATAATATAACACCCCTAAACAAAAGAATAATAAGCCCTTATAAAGAACGCCTAGTTTTTAAATTATTTACGAAAGAAGTATTAAACGCTATTACTAGCTACGTTTCGCGCTATTAATAACTATAAACGATCCTTAAGAAGCGTGTATTAAATAAGTAACGTATTATTTAATTAACAGCCTATAAGTGCTTTTGACTTAGGTTCGTTAAAAATTGCGATGGCTATGAAGTTATAAAAGCTACGTCTAGTCTAATTATAACAGCCGTGTACAGGACAGATCCGACCTTTTCTTAATACTTCTTAATTTATACCTTCGTTACTTTGCCCGTGTTTTTAACTAGGTCGTAATACAGTAGAGGGGTACTTAGGCAGTTACTATCTACTAAGCTAAATTTCCGGGCCACCTTCTCTATATACGTATCGTAAACTAACGTAACTGTTTTCGCATGTCTATCCCGTATAATTCGTACCCTTAAAAACTACTCCACGTTACTTATTACAGTTAGCTCGTAGGCTTTATTAAGGCCATCAGTAATTTTAGCCGCTATAACGAGGTTTAACTTATAGTATAGTACTTATATATCGTCTATATAAAAGGCCACAAACACTGTGCGCTTGTCGTTTATAAATATATAGGGCTCTTTTATAAGTAGCTTTAGACTAAGGCTTTTAAGTATAACTGAGAAGTCGCTATATTATAAGACTAAAGAATCGCGTAAGCTATATAAGGCTCTGTCGATCTCTATAATTATACTAGGCTACTTAAAATTGTCAGGAAGATAATAATAAACGGGTGTATTTCGTTCGTCTCGTTTTGTATTAATAAAAGCGTTCACGACGTCGTACTACTTAACTTCCAGGTCAAATTAGGCTACTAGGGCTATTATAACACGAAAAGACCTCGCCGCTAGTATAAAGGCGTACGTGGAGAATATAGTGGCATCCTCTTATAAGTCACCCCTAGTAACGATACGCGATTTAGTACGTATAAGCTATCTAGCTAAGTTAACTTTGTAAGTAAATACCTATTTTAGTAATATAGGCGTCGTTTTAGCGTCTGCCCTAAGCACAATATACTAGTATTTCTTAGCCTAGAGGTTCTCTATCTCCTTGCGTGCGTTCTCTCAGAAGCGTTCTCCCCACGAGTATTAGTCTAGGTTTTACTAGTACTTTAGTATTATCGGAAGCTTTGCCTAATATAATTGTATTATTTCAGAACTTATAGTTTCTTATGTTTTAATTATTTCGCCACTAACTATAGCTATAAAGATAATATATATAGTTCTATAGTCTTTATTATCTTCTTATGTCACGTCTTTATTTTAGAACGTCGTAATAAAGGATGTGATTTACGTATAATTCTTATCTTTTTAGTCTATAAACTCGACGCTTAAGAGCTCCTTTGTCGTAAAGAAGTATACTCCCGGCCTAATCTTTAACCGTCTATTTAATTATATTGTCTCTTTAACTCGCCTTCTCCGCTAAGCTCGAGTAACAGGGTGTAATTAACTTTAGTTAAGTGCTTATAACACTTCGTCTAAGGTCTCTTAAGACATAGTTTCTTTTAATAAGAGTTATATTATTGTCTCTAACGGTGTATTTTTTAGGAGTAATTATTATTCTTCCTTTAGCTCGTCGTCGTAATCCTCCTTAAACGAGGTGTTTTCGTGCTATAGTACACTTCTTAGGCTTACATTAGTTACTTCAGTTTAGCACAGTAATTGACTCTAACTGTCTCGTGCTCTACTTTAAATTACAATTTAAAATATTAATTTACGCGCACCCTTAATTTAGCGTAGTAGTTTCGCACGTGGGGCACCCCTCCTAGGCTTAATATATTCGTTTCGTTATGTCTAGCTTTAAGTCTGTTTTAGTGTGCCTAGGCTTTTTGTTATTACTAGAACTTTTATATTGTCCTTATTAAGCTTTATATCGTTCCCTAACGTATTAATTCGTGAATCTAACGATATTATCTTATTTTAATATTCTCGTGGAATAAGCAGTCCCGCCTTAATAATTACGTACAGGACTACCTTTATAAAAACTTTGTCGACTTTTATTAAGTCAAATAATAGCCTATTTAATTTAGTACTATTTTTCGCCTCCGTATACTCGTCCTTTACGTGTTTAATAGCTAACTCGGCGTCCTAAGCGGCCTTAGGCTCCGCAAGTATATCAACGACCTATTTAAGTATCGGCAGTAATTAGCCGACTACTACTTACTTATTATAAAACTATGCTTTATTAAAAACAACAACGTTTCGGGTACGTATTACACGCTTTAGTAGGGGTATCTAGATCCTGTATATGTTAGTTACACAGTAGCCAACCAAGTAACCGATGTGCCCCCTTAGGTTAACCTTAAAGCCTCTCTTATTATAAAGAGCTTATTGGTTTTTAATTATCGTGTAGGCTTTAGCGCTATACGCAAAAGTATTACTTTAGTTAAGTCTTAAATTAACTAGTAACCTCTTTACTATATATAGATTGTACTACCGAAAATATTGCCTAAACTATACTTCTAGGACTTCGTTTAGCGACTATATAGCTCTCCTGGCCAATGGCGACATATTATATAAGTATATAGCCGTCAAAACAGCTTTTAGCTATAACTTGGATAGCAGATTAGCGCCTGTCATTATTTTTAGGGCCTTAGCAATTAGCTCCCCACCAGCTCTTTCTACACTTTCATTTGGCTTATACGTGTAAACAAGAGTAGGCTCTAGCTTTATGCCAAGGTCTAGCGCCTATTAGTCGTACTTAGTCTAGTACTGTGTATTGATTATAGACGTGTCGTTATTAGACCTAATTTTATATATAGCTAGGCCGTATTAACGTCTAAACTATGCCTCAAACGACTCAAGCACGCTCATAACGGCCTCTTGCGTCTTATTAGTGCTTATAAACGCAAAAAGCTTGCCGCTATATTCGTCCTTAATCGTTAGTAGCTAGCATGTCCCATCGTAGCCTACAAAGTAGTCAAACAAGTCCCATGCGACTTTAAAGAACGGTCTCGGCGACTTATTATCTAACTTTCTACGTAATAGTTATTAGATTAAGTATATTACGGCGCAGCTTTCGCATTTAACGCTAGTTATTCCATTGATTTAAACATTACGGGCATACTTCACAAGAGCTTTTAAGGCTAATTTGCCAAAGTAACTAGTACGTAAGTACTATATTTCTACTATATTATTACGGGGCCGTAAGAATCGGTGAGTTAACTAAAAGGTATACTTCTTAAGAGGGTATAATCGTCTACTAATCGTCAAGTATATTATTATAGTAAGAAATCTACGTGTCTTCATAAATATATATAGTTATAAAGAGCGCGAGCAGTTATTAATAGGCTTATATTTAAATACTATAAGGTTCCACTTGCGCTATAGGGTTCTCACTACATAGCTCTCTTTAGTACTACCTACGCGCAAAGTCGTGTTAGCATTATTATACTACACCCCTGACTATACAAGAAGGCTCTCTAAGATAATGTTAATGTTAAACTCCTTTATAACAGCCACATTAGACAGTGTCAAGTCTCTTATAAATAGTCTAGCAGGTCTATATATAGCGTTCTCAAAGACACGTGTACCCCTACTAATAATCGGCAAGCTTAAAGTGCCCGCGTTAACTAATTCTCTTATAGTACGTTTAAAGCTACCAGGGACTAGTTTATTAATATTATTAATTAAGTAAGTCGCGCTGTAGTTGTCAACAAGAGTACTATCTAATAAAGGGTAGCGTTAGTACTCTATAGTACTATAAACGCCAGCGCTTAAAGTGTCGTCCTAGAGTATGTTATTAAGGAGGTTTAGGTTAAATATAATTACATTAATACTTCTTATTCCTTCCTATATAGCTTTACCTTTGTTTTTATTTCCTGTAAGTATAGCGGCATCGGCTGTTTTGGCGTTAGTAGTAAGTTTAAAAGTGCTAGTACTATTAGCTCTAATAATTTTGGCTACTACAACGTACTTCTAACCTTCTTTAGCTATGGCGGCCTTAAGCTCCCTAAAGTCTATAGTCTCTAACTTCTTACGAGTTATAGTTACCTCGTTAACATTTAACACATACTTTATACCTTCCGTGGTCGTTTTATTAATTATATAACGTAGTCTTTAGCACTTAAGCGGCTTAAAGAAGTGCTTACTATTTATGCCGTATAAGTATAAGTTACCTTAGCCGCGAGAGTGAGATCTACTAAAGCTTACGCCCGACGCCTTATCGTTTATTCCTCTAAGAGTTAAGTATTAACTGCCACCCCCTCCTTAACGCCTAGGCTTCCTAAACATAATATACTCTTAGTCTATACTTAGGAGCACTTATATATAGTCGTTAAGAGTAAAACTATACTCCTTTCCAAGTTAGTCGTCGCGTATAATTATATTAAAGATAAGGTTTGCCTAATTAAGGTACATGTGAGCTCCCATAGCACGTAACCACTTCTTTAGAGCCATAGTACCCTTGACTTTAAGTATATCGTACACTTTAGCATTCCTGTAAACCTTTAAGAAGTCTTTTATCTACTAGTTAACGTTGACTTTTCCCTTATATACTTCCTTTAAAACTTTATTGTATTCCGTGACTATCGTTATAAGGACCGACGATTCTAATAGTATTATGTCGCGCTAAAGTGTACTAACTAACGTTTATAAGCTTAGGTCGCTCTTACCGGCCAGTTCCCTAATCGTAGAGTCTAAAAGTAAATCGTCCACCGTTTCAGAGAGCCAGTTATATAAAGCCATATACTTATTATTTTAGCTCGTCTATTTAGTAAGCGTGTACTAGTACTCCCTGGCTTGTGCTGCGTAGATTTGCTATACTTCTGTAATTATCGGGTATAAAGGTGGACTAGCTTCTTTTGGACTTGTCCCTCCTATTAGGGCATCTATCGATATAACTAGGGCAAGTGTAGCCTACGCGTTATCGGACGACTTAGGCGTTAAAGACGGTTGTGGGTTTGCTACTTTTTAAGCTATAACATTAGCGTAATACTAGCTTAACTGAGTCTTTGTAACTTCTTACGTAGTGCTTTTAAGCGTTAGAGCATTAGGTCGGTGGTTTAGGATATAGCCTGTCGTAGGAGCGCTAAGGTCTACTATATTTAGTGCACCTATGAAGCTAGTATAGAATATCAAGCGCAAGTGTTATATCGCCTAATCCTTCCGCGCCTTTAAATTACAGTCCGTAAGTAGCCTTAAAAGTGATATTGTTAGTTTTAGGTATATATATAATAATTTCAAAGAGGTTTTAGTGATTTGAGAGTTATTAACGGGCTTTTAAGTACTGCTAATACGTATGTAAGGCAGCGGTGAGAAAGCCTTTACATGCCTCTATAGAGCCACGTCGGCACGTGTATACGACTAAGAAGCTTTAATAGCTTACGGGGCTCATAACTGTCGTGCAAGAGTACGCCTAGATGCTCCACAAAGGCGTATTTAACGTATTATTGAGGTATGCGCAGTACTGTAATTGATCGTTATATTAGTCTACTCTACGTGAAGCTCTTTGAGCTCCCTACTAAATATCTGTCGGTCGCGCTTTGGCCAGGTCGCCTTTAATAGGGCTCGCTTAGCTGGCCTACCAGAGCCTGCACGACAGTAACTTATAAGAGGATACTATTATATTCTCTATATACGCCTTTATACTAGCGGCAAGGTCTTTTTGTGTTATAATAGCCTTAGCAACTTAATTTAACCTAAAAGTTAAGTAATATAACGTCGTGAACGCTTTTATTAATATAAAATTGTTAATTACACTCTGTTACCTAGAGCTCCCGTAATAAGTAATAACTTAGTAATCGTGGTGAGACTCGATATACACGGTGTAAAGCTTTAGTTATAAGTATATATTTCATTTAAGTTTAAAGAGCTACTTTAAGGTGTCAATAAGAGCTCTTATATAAGAGGCTCTTATTATGGGCTAGTCCTAAAATAGCTAGCGTCGAGTGCTCTTCTTTACTTCTTATGTCCTGCGACCTTTATATTACCTAACCTCCGTATTTATTAAATATTAATATTTATATATTAATAACTCTTCTTAAGAGTTTGCCTTTCTCTTTACTTATTTAGTTAACTTAACGTTAAATTTATTAGTCTCGATTAGCTCACGTAGTGCTAAGTAAGCCTTTAATTTAGTCATAGTATTAGCGGGGTTACTAGTTCTATTAATTTAGTCGACTCTATCGATTTTCTTACGTTCGTAGCTTTAGTAGAGGCACATAAGGTCGACTATTAATCTCTTCTCTTATATTATACTTAGTTTAATAATATAGTCGTAAATTAATTTAGAATCCGTGTAAATACGTAATAAAATAGTCGTATTAAGTACTACCTTAAATGTCGACTTAATAGCTAATACTATATTAAAGCCGTTACTTATCGCAAAGAGCTCTAAGGCTAATATAAAACGAGTGATTCTTTTATACTTTATACTTGACTAATAAAGTATATTAGCTTTTCTATTCTTATTAGTAATAATAATAACAAACCCAATTTATAAGCTATAGTCGGCGTTATTAGCGAAGCTTTTATTTATAAAGACAGCTATTTATACACTAACAGTCTTTAATTTAACGAATCGTAAGCCTTTATTACTATTGTCCTTTTATTATTAGAGTCTCTTATTTAGCTCTTTAATATAGTAATATTAAATATTAGTTACTTGTGCTGCGTGTGACAAGTTAAACGCGGCTTTAGGTTGCGAAATAGTACTAAGGTAGGCTCCGCGGGCTCGTTATGCGACGTATTACTTTTGTAGAGTAACGTTCTTAGTGACTTTACCTTTAGTACTAGTTATATTTATTACTTTCTCTTAAATAAGTTATAGGGATTTAGTCTATTGTGCCTAGTTTAAATATATATTATTGTCGGTACTTAGAGTAATTATTTCTTTATTAAATTTAAGAACGTGGTTTATCGTGAACTCTTCTCGTAGCTTTGCCTTCTTTTTTAACTTTAAGAGCTCTTTTTCTTCCTTAGTTATAAATTCGTTATTTATTAAAAAAAGTATGTCGTCGGTTTATAAACTAATAATATTAAAGTTATTTTTATTATTAATATATATAAAGTAAGAGTTAAACGTTAAGTCCTTAGTATTAAGTTTAACCTCGTAGTGTTTAGACTAAGTATTAAACTAATAGTTTCCTAATTTTAATACTTTATATAACGGCTTTTTAACACGGAAAAAGTATCTTTCTTATTAAAGTACGCCCTTTAGTACTTAAATATAAATTTCGCGTACGAGTTTTGTATTTAATTATGTGTAAGCTTAAGTTATGTCCTATAAGTAAAGCTTATACTCCGGGAATATCGCTACTAAGTAAAGTAAGATTCTTTAGCTTATATGTTAAATTATTAGTAATTAGGTTAATATAGTCGTCTTTCTTTTGTTATTATATATTTAGATAATAAGTCTTAATTTCTTATAAGTATTTAGTGTGCTTATGTCCTTGACTTTGTTAATAAAGCGTAAGTTAAATATTCTTATATTAATAAGAATATTGTAGTAGTTTACGAACTTAAAAGTCTAGTTGTTAATTAGTCCGTCGATCTCCTTTTATTACGAATACTCGTAATTTGGCTCTCTATTAATATATATAGTAACGTCGCGCCGTATAATATATAGTCTGCTTTTACGTCGAGTAAGTATAAGGGTTATATTTAGTAATATAACGTCGTTAATTAACTTTAGTTACGCGGCACGTGGTTTGCCTTTACGTCGAGTAAGTATAAGAGTCGCATTTAGTAGTGTAGCATCGTTAACTAACTCTAGCTGTAGTTCCTAACGGTTCTCTTATATTAATTTAGTAACGCTTTGTGATTCCTCTTATAAGAATAGTTATATAAATATTAAGCGTAAAGTTACGGCTTTATTATTAATTTATATAATGTAGTCCTCTCCTTAAGTTATTAGTAGTGTGTGTAGTCTTATTTACTTACTACTCTTCTTTCTAAGTCTCTCTTTATACGTTATAACTAGAGATTAAAGTAGTAAGTCCTTAATAGTTACTATACTTAGTTTGTTACAAGTATATAATACTTTATTAACTTATAATTACGTATTAAGTTTCTAAGCCTTTATTATAGCTTTCTTATATATAGTAGCTCTCTTTAATATAGTCTTTAATAAAGTATTATTTATTGTTATATAAGGGAAGGCGCTAAATATAAGTAATATTAGTACTAGGCCGTTTAGTCTTATTATGTTATTAATAGCCTTAAGTACTATTTACAGTGCGCTCTCTTTTAATAAGCTTAGTGATTCTGATCTAGCGATATTATAAATATACTTTAGAATAGTGTAGTAGTGTTCTACTTGACTAATAAAATAGTAGGCCTTTATAAGTACAGGTTTTGTCGTAATTTCTAAGGAAGTGGTGTATTAATTAAATTTATTACTAATAAATTGTAGTCCTTAGTCGTATATAAGTATATCTAGTAGTCCTAAGTATGTGTCGATTTAGTATTCCTTAATCTTCTCTTATACGTGCTTTGTTATCGTATTTTTGAGCTATCTTTTGGCCTAGAAACGTGTTAATTAGTCTACTATATGTACTATATTAGTGCCGTTAATTGGAGCGATATTAATAGAGACACAGTAATTAAAGTCGGTATTATCTCTTAAGGTAAAGCGGAATCTGCCCGGTAATTTGCCGTGCTTTTAGTATTCTTTGTAATACTTAGTAATATACTTTAGCGTATTTATATTAATATTATAGCCTACTCTATTAAGAAGCTTCTAAAGGCGTTCTACTAACGAGTGGCCGAAACGCTTATAAAGGCGGCGTATTTTTGGCTTTATTAGATAATATTTATTTTATTTAATTAATTTCGTAAGAAAGGCATAAAGTGATTCGTCTTAGAAAAGCTAAGAGTAACTAAATTATCGGATGATTAGTACTTCTCTCTACTCGTCTTCCTTGTAAAGTGTATTCGTTAAGTTATTAAAGTAAAGCTTGTTTTTGTTTATATTAACAAGAGAAAGTAAGAATAAAGTCCCTATGTAAAAAACGTGAAATTAAAGCTTTCTTACTAGTATATTGATATTAATAAAGCCGATAAAAGTGGCGTCGCCGATGCTAAATTTGACGCTAATCGTTATAGATTTGTTGATTTTTATAAAGTATAACTTATTATAAGCCAAGTATTAGTTATAACTTATTATTAATCTGCGGGCTACGCTAGTATCGATTAGGATGTTATAGAAATCACGTGAATTATAACGTGTTTATGTTAATTCTGTAAGTAGTTTTAGTGTTTTTTATTTTCTTAGTCTAGTATATAATAAGGCCTAGTTTATAAGCTTTATAATTATAATTTCAGCTTCTTCTTATATAATTTCTCCGTAAAACAATACTTCTGGTGAGTCTCTACTAGAGTCATATAATATAGATGTGTCGTTACCGCTAAAGGTAGCATTATCGGCGAAGAATTAGTCGTAATACTCCTCTTATGTTCTTTTATAATCGACAATAAATTATTAGTGTGTGAATATTGATATTCGGTGAATACGGAGGTCGGGTAATATAAAGGTCGCAGGACATAGGGAGTAAAGAAGAGCACTCGACGTTAGCCACTTTGGGACTAACTCACGATGAGAGTCTCTTATATAAGAGCTCTTATTGACACCTTAGAGTAGCTCTTTATGTGACGCTTGCCCTAGAAAGACGGCAATCACGTGTAACTGACGCCTCACATATTAACACAAGAGACATATGACGATACTAAGCATCAACTTAGAATTTACAACTATAAAGGAAAGAAGGTAAGGAAAGAAGAAGTTTATATACAAGAGGTCAGTATGCTTAGTACTATAGTAATCTCGGTACGTCCCGATTGGGCAATACTAAGTGGAGCCGGTGAAAATAAGGCTCTAAGCAGCGACAGTCGTCACACTACCCCCCCCCTCTAGAAAAAGCTCGTCCTTAAGCGTTAGTCTATCTCCTTGTTACTATTAAGATCGTCGTAGTCGTTAATACTGTCTTCTTATACTTTAATTTATTCAAGTAGCTTAGTAGGGGGTCTTGCCTACTCAGGGTGACTAAGGTGGAAGTCCCTGACTTTATATAAAGCGTACTTGAAGTCAGAAGCGTCGTATTAGTCTAAGTTAACGTCCTAATTAAGCTAAGTGACATAGTAAAAGAGAGTTTTGCCCTTTTTACGGTAGGCAAGTACTTCTTTTAGTTCTTACTCGTCGTTACTTGTAATATTAATTAGCGGGGGGGCATCTTATACTTAGCCTGGTAAGGGGTCGTTAAAGTCCCGGCGAAGCTTATTAGCTAAAAAAAACGTTATAAACCTTTATACTCGCTAGTAACTTTAGGCGATATAAGTGTCTTACCTTCTCGAGTACTCTAAATAGTCTATTAGTTAGTATATTTAACTTCTTAAATAAACGAAGTATCTTAAAGTAGCGTATATTAAGCTAAACTAAGTTGTCTTTATTAAAGTCGATATCGCGGCGAGAGGCGTTATAAGACCTAGCTATCTTGGCTTAAGCCACAATAAGGTTCGATCGAGCTATGTCCCAAGCTTTCTTATAACGTTAGGCATAGTCAATAGCTTATTAAGTATTTAACTTATTAATAGAGGTAGCTGAGTCTAGTAAGTTAATTTTTTAGTCCTAATTCGTACGTAGTATATATCTATAAACTACCTTAAATAAAAAAAATCCTCTTAGGGAATCGTGTAGGAGGGACATTTAGGCGTAGTTTATAATAGGGAGGTACTTTGACTAGTCGTCTTAGTAGTACGTAACGAAAGGTCGGAGTCGTTTCTATAAGTATTAGTTGTAAACTTCGGTCTAGTCGTCTATTTATAGGTAATTAATAGCGGACAATTATCTCTTAGTTCCGAGGATCTTGCCAAGGGTAATCCAAAACTTAAAGACAAACTAGGAGCTTCTATTAAAAGTAATAATTAAGGGAGCGCTAAAGTAATAATATATATAATATATATATATAATAGCTAGCTTCCGAGTATTTGTCGTTTTCTAGCAAGGGATATTAATCACTTATTTACTAAATTTATTAATAAAGACGAGGACGTTATCGAATCTATACTTGTCTTTAGTAAAGAAGTAATAGTTTACGATAATATGTTCTTATAATTTAAACGGAACGGGGAGAAGATAAAAAAGTCCGGGCTTTTTATCCCGGGATACTTAAATTCGTTGGCAAGTATAATAATTACGATAGTACTATTAAATTATAAACGTAATTCTATGCCACTAGTACTAAGAAGAGAGTATTTAGATCGTCTTTTTAGTACTAAGGTACGCTATAGTAATTCGATCATAGACCTCTCGTATAAGGAGGGTTTAAAGGTAATCGACATCGGGGACTAAGAGGCGGCCGTCGTGGAATAAGAGGTTACCTTTTAGGCTAAGTTTACTTAAAGAGTCTAATACAGCTTGTTTACGTAAAGCTTATAAGAAAGGAGTAGTGCGATTAGCCTCTAAGATTTGTTATACGACGGAGAATATTAGTGTAAGGGTAGTGAGCTTAACGTCGGCTATTAGCGCGTCGGCGTCGTCAGGCGGCCGCAACTTTATAAATAATAAATTAAAGTTAATTTAGTCTTAGTGTAAGAGTTATTAAAAGCGTTAAGTCTTCTTTATAAAGTTCTATTGATTTAACTTATCTAGCTTGCGAGAAAGTGCGTTTACTAAGGGATTATAAATTCTAAGGCGGTACGTGATTATAAAATTATAATCTACTAAGAGCTTTGCCTATTATGCTTGCTTAGTATTTAATTGCTTAAAGGTCATAAAGTATTCTAAGGTCTTATAATTTATTATAACACGGACTTAGTAGGGGACTCCTACTAACTTAGTATATTAATGCCTAAAGGATTTAATAATAGCTAGTATCTCCTTATCGTATATTACGTAATTGAGCTTAGTAAGTAGTATAATCTTTAAAAAGAAAATAACGGGGAACTAGTCGTCGCCGTATTATTAAAAAAGGACTCTAGCTATAATATTATTACTAGTATCCGTCTCTAAGAGGCAGGGTAAATCTTATTAATAGTGTCTTAAGAGAGGTGCAGACGTAAGAGTGTGTTTTAGGAGGTCGAAGGTGTCTTCGCACTCTACGATAAAGCGGAAGGGAACGTTATTCTTAATTAATTAAATAAGAGGTTTCGTTATAATACCGTAATCGCGGATAAATCTCTAGTAAAAGTTGCAAAAGCTTAGGAAAGACTACACACCTTTAATAAAGCTAAGGTAAGTCTACTTACGAACAATAAAGACCTTCTCGGGATTAACTTTTAGGCCAGAAGTTAATATAATAAATCCTAGGTACTTAGTTTGTATTACTTTAAACTTACACTTCTTTAGGTCGGCTTGTAGCCTAGCGTCGTTAAAGTGTTAAAGTACTTTTTTGACGTGGAGCTAGTGTTATAAGGGGTCCTTAGAGTATATAAAAATATCGTTTAAGTATACTATATAAAAATCATTAAGGTAATCAAAGAGAATATCGTTTATATAGCGCTAGTAAGTAGTAAGGCCATTAGTTAAGCTAAAGGAAAGAACTTTATACTTATATACGCCGTACCTTATATAAAAGGTAGTATACTCCTTTAATACTAAGTTCATTCGGATTCAGTAAAAGGCTTAACGAATATTTAGTTTAATAAAGATATAAGTATTAGCTATATAAGCTAAGGTCTCATTAATTAGAGGTAGGGGGTATTAGTTCTTCTAAGTGAGGGAATTTAGCACCTAAAAGTCGATACATAACCGCAGGGAGCTATTTAGCTTCTTAATAAAGAGAATAAGGGCAGTGAATAGTACTTAAGACGGCTTAATAAATCCTTTATTTAAGTTATTCGTGATATATTCCTTAATAGCCTTAAGTTCTTTAGTTAATATCTTGTACAATAGCGAATACTTAAGTACTTTCTTACCCTTTTCTTTTAGCTTAATTTTATAATCGTACGAGCGATAAGGGGGGAGAATATCACTTTTTGCCTTAGAAAATACGTGAGTCTAATTAGCGTACTTTAGGGGAACTATTAGTTTAGCGTCTAGCTCTTAAATAAAGAGTGCAAACTATATAGCTAACTAGCGACAGTAAGTAAGTTCGATAGTTAGGGCTAATATAGCAGCGACTTTCTCTCGCTCTTAATTTCTTTAATTAATTAAGGCATTAATTTCTTATAAAATTACTATAAATATCTCATCTTTAAACTTCTATTTTATTAATATATAAAACACTATAGCGTTAATTAAAAAGATCTTAACGATTAGACGTCGACGAGCTTTCCCACGTCGCTTTATAATTAGTAACTTATCTCGTAGTTAAGAAGAAGAAGTTAAGGAAGGAGGAGCTTTTGTAATCGAGTCGTATACGAGAGAGAGTTATATTTACATCTTCCGAAGTGAATTAGTATAGTCCTTGGCATGTGTTTTACGCGTGGAAAAAGCGAATTAAGGGGAGTCAGTTTAGTCTCGGGGGTATAATAGCTCAGCGGTTCTCTTCTCTGGCTCAATAACTTCTATTTAGGCTAGTTTAGTTAGGATATATGTATTAGTTAGTCGTAGGGACGGTTATATATATTAATTAGGCTGGTTATTTAATATACTTCTTAGCTGAAGTAGGGAACTATTAGTAGTAGAGTGCGCGCGCTCTTTAAGCTTTGTTGTAGGTCGCACTTGTTAATGCGAAAGCTCTGCGGTATATAAAGTATTAATAATAAAGGTAGGTTTAATAATAGTACTAATATCGGGGATTAGCTAGAGGCGATATTGTACACTTAAAAAGCGCGGATCTAAGTATTTCTAACTCTCGGAGGTTAATATAGAATTTATTATTAGCGCAACTTCTCTAATTAATATAACGGCGCGGCCACTTCTAGAGGCTACTATATGTTTCGAAACGAAGTATTTATTAAAAGGTATAATAGGAAAAGAAAGTAAGAAATACGTAAGGGGTTTTATACTTAAAACAGGAAAGAAAGAAGAAGTAGACGAAGTATTAGGTGTTAAAGAGATAAGGGGGTAAAGTTCTTCTACTAGCGCCGTGGGCTCGATTCCGGGGGGATATAAATTCTCGACTCTACACTTTTAGTACGACTATAATAAGTTTCCCTAATCTTTTTTTCTACGACCTACTGTAGTTTCGTGGTTAGAGATTGGCTATAAGTATAGGCTCGACAATTGTATATTCGTAGAATTAGTATCTTCGGTGTCCGACATAATTCGATTATACTGCGCGGGATACCGGGTTTGATTTTTTATTAATATAATCGCTGATTTTCTAGACTTAGTAACAATCGAGGGATTAATAGTAATAAGTTTTAAGGTTATTAAGAAAGTAAGAGAGTAATTAACGTGTATATCGAAATTTGACTTAATGCGCCGGCTAAAATTAGCTATGGAATCGTCTTATAGCGGGCTATTATAATTACTATAACACGAAGTCGTAAACTTTAAGTAAACAGTAAGTCTAAATATTCTATAAGTCTTTACTTTAGCGGTTACTAATTTTAATAAAGTTTCTAAGGTATTTATACTTAGCGCGGGAGGTAGGGGTAAGTTAGCTATTAAAGTCGACTTAATAAATTGGGTATTATAGTAGCTCCAAAATTCACGTAACTTAGCGTTTTTACACTTGGCGTCGCGCTAGTAGCGTTAGTAAATCTTATATATACGTAAGTCTCGGACCTTAATTAGTTTACTATAACTTACTATTAAGGGGTAGTCCGATAGCCAGATAAGCCGTCGTTTAGTAGTATCTAAGAGCACTTCGTAATACTCTAACTATAATCTTCTAATAATTACTTTATAATTTCCCAAGTAAGTAATTAAGAAAGAAGTAAATAACTATAAACGCTTATTAATTATTAAATTTAACGTAGTATAGTAACTAATAGTCTAGTCAGTTCGACTATCAAATCCTTTAACAAGGACAAGTAAAGGCAATAAGTAAATTAAAGGTTTTAAGAAGAAGAAAAAAGACTTTAAAAGAGAGTAATTAATGAAATAGTAACTGTTAGCTCTAAAATTAAGAAGTGCGAGTAACTTATACGTAAGTCTATTCTTAAAGAGAGCGATGCGGGTAGTAAGCGCTAGTTTACTAAGAAGCTTTATAAGGTCAAGATATCGTATATCTCGTACTATACTTAAGAAGAAGCCTTTTCTTAGGCTAAGTCTTTTGCTCGTAGGGTAAGTTCCTCTACTAGTAAGTTGTCGTTGTCGTTTATAACTTAGTTATTAAACATAAGACTACCGTCGTTAGCGCTTACTTCTATTTCGTTAACACGCGAAGTATAATCGCGACTAAGGGGTCTTTAGGAGAAATGCTAGGGGGCATTCGCTAGTGTTTGGCCACGAGGTATATCGGCTTATATAGAAATTTATTAACTTAAGGGTTAACTAGTTTCTCGTCGTTAGGACGAAAAAGTAGTAAAAGCTTAAAGTGATTTTCCCGTGGTTCCTGAAGTAATATTAACTTAGGACTAGGGGTAGGAATTTATACTCGATGTTGAGGGGCTAAAGCGACTAGCGTAAATAATGCTTTCTACGATTTGTCCTTAGTCCTTAGCTTAGACTACTTTTACGTACTCTTCTAAAGTCTTAATTCTTTAATACTCGTAGAATAGTTGCTTGCGTAGTCGGGATAGGAACTTGTCTTACAAGTTTATTTTAAGTATTAACTTATTAGTTACACCGCCTTAACTAGTAAGAATCCTAAACTATTAGTAAAAGTCTTAAAAGATTTATCTTATAAGTTTCATTTTTAACGCGAAGTAAAAGTTACGCGCGGTCTATTACTTATAAGAATTAGTTAAGAATTTAACTACTTAGTTAACTAAGTTAAGCGCATCGGCGATGTTTCCGTCGTCGTTAAACGTCGAAGATAAAAAGAAGGGCTCTAAGAACGTGCGAGCTGTTCCTTCTATTTATGTAAGTAACTAATCCTTTTAATAATCGTCGTCGACGAAGTATTCGTCGTACCGGCGTAAGGCGTTCTAAACCTAAACTTCCTATAAGCGTGAATTATAGTCGATGCCGTTTAAGAGCTTGTCGTTTAGGTTAGGGATCTTCTCGATTCGTGAGGCTATAGACATTTAAGACATCTTAGGAAAAGAGGAGGAATAATAACGTGGGATGTGAGGAGGTCGATAGCCGTTATTATTATTATCGTTTAGTAGTCCACTAAGATTAGGAGCGCTTTATGACTTACCTTTGTCTAGCTCGGGGGCAAGAGTTTTTTTAATTGAGGAATGAAGGGGTGTGTCCCCTTCTTGGAAAGTTATAGATCTTAGGGCGGGTCTACGTAATAGAGGCTCGTTAGTCGTCTGTCGCTGTTATTGAAGAGATAGCTTTAACCGCTGGTTTTCTATGCGACTCTCTACGAGCTGCTCTTCCAAGATGCGAAGTCGGCTTTCTTATAGTGTCTCTCTTATATGTGTCCTTATAGGCTTTGCACTACTCCCTGGCGTATTAGTGGAAGTATTGACTATAGGATTATTAGTATCGGGAGAGTTAGGTAGGGGGACGAAAGAAGAGGCAGACGACATATCGACGTCGTCTACAGCGGGTCGCTTTACTAGAGGAGGAACGACTTTCGGCTTGACTTGGCGAGTTAGAGGGAGAGGTCCGGCGAAGAGAGGGTTTCGACTTCGTTGTATTGAGACAGAAGTCGGAGAGGAGAATAAGGGTAATAGTGGCGTAGTGGATGTTAACTTCGCTATTAGTAGGGGTTTTAATGCTGCCATTCGTCAAGCTATAAAGCTTAGTATAGGCCTTTCCTGTATTTAAGCTTCTAAGTCGTAACCACTTATAGGAGAATTAAGGGGCGAGGGATATTTACTGTCTTCTTAAACGTAGAAAAAAGAGTTGTAGATAATATGACGCTTGCCCTAGAAAGACGGCAATCACGTGTAACTAACGCCTCACATATTAACACAAGAGACATATGACGATACTAAGTATCAACTTAGAATCTATAATTACAAAGGAAAGAAGGTAAGAAAAGAATAAGTCTATATATAAGAGGTTAGTATACCTAGTACTATAGTAATCTCGGTACGTCCCGATCGGGCAGCACTAAGTGGAGCCGGTGGAAATGAGGCTCTGGACAGCGACAGTCGTCACAGCTGGCAAAGAATTCAGATTACAACTTAATACTTTGACTAAAAAATCACATGACAACATCCTAACACGTCGACTACTTTTTAATAAAGATGTTAAAGCTTTTGATCAAAAGGACTTCGCATTAGAACAGGCAGAGATAAGAATACAGTAATTAGAAGCTAAATTAGATTAATTACAACCACGGAAAAAACGGAAAGTTCAAACTAGTCCAAATTCCAAGTTTGCAGATATTCAAGCTATCCAGAAAGCTCAAATTGTAGCTGGAGATCAAGAAATTGTACTTATTGATTCAGATTCAGTAAGAGATTCTGAGGCTACAGAAGATTATATAGAAATTGAAGCGTTATAGAGTTATTAAGTGTTATTTACAGGCGGTGGTAAAATTGCGGGGTGCGCGGAAGGGGGGGGTGCGCGGAAGGGTGGGGTGGGGACTTATGTGATGCCGTGGTTGCCGCCGAAAAAGCTACTAAAAAGTAAAAGGAGAAAAAGGGGAAAACCAAGGCCAAGGTTAGGTTATACGAAGTAGGGAATAAAGAGGAAGTTGAAGAAGGCTAAGATGAATCTGAGAGTGGGATAGGAGACTATATTATAGTGGATGTTGAGTAATTGAAGTTCTTGTTCGAAATCCCCCTGCATTCCGTTTCGTTACGCCACGACTTACGTTAGTCTTACTTTTTGGTGTGCTCCCCTTGAACGCGGGGCTTTGGCAGAAAGGGTGGTCACCGATCCTCCAATTAGTTAATCCTGGGATCCTATAGGCTCCTAGGAGTAGTGCTCCTGGGAACTACTTAGTTCCCAGCATTACATAGGGTCCTAGAATCTCCCATCCCGGGACCCAGAGGGCCCCCGAGATTTGTTCGTAACACATTGCTATTAAGACTAAGAACGGCTATTTCACGTTTCTGTATCAAAAGTGTCACAGGGGCGCTACCAAATGGGGGGTCTTTTTGATATATTTCAACGTCTTATCAAGAATCATGAATGAGTAACGAAATACAAATAAAGGCAATTTCCTGTACTGAATGAACGTAAGGCGAAATACATAGAGTTGTGAGAGTTACTCCCCCCCTCCCTATAGACAGTAGTGGAAAATGAAGCTCTTACAGAGCAGACAAGGAACTAGGCTATCCTCAAAAGGGGCAGGATGTTGAATCTAGCCCAATAGTGCCGATTTCTCAAGCGCTAACCCAGCTCTCAACCCACCGCCGAAGCTTGACTTTCCAGTCAACACCATAATCATTCTTGCATATAGGACCCCAGGTGGCTGCCTGCTCAGATATGAACATCTTGGCACGACCCTCGAACCCCCCTCCTCCATTTGCAGAGGAGCTGGCCATGTCCAAAACATCAAAGTTTGTCGTAGCTGCAGACTGAACTTCACTTTGAATTGAGATGCAGAATTCATAAACGGCACTAGCGGCGTTGCTTGCGAACACAGAGGGGACTTTCTCGCCGCATGCATCGTTGGAATTTTTCGAGTTGCCGTATCTTGCTTCGAGTTTCGCATTGATAAAGTACTGGGGAACAGTTGAGACGATGGTAATCGCAAAGCCAATCACACTGCCGAGAAATAGGGTTCTAACTGCTCCGTAATTGTCGTTGGTGAGGTAGTTGTTGACTGCGGCGGCTGCGGCATTGCAATTACTGACAGTGGCCTCCGCAGCAATGCCATACCATGCCGCTGCGGTAGATGCAACATTTCCCGCACAATCGGTAATTTTCGCACAAATGTCTCGTTCCAAAAGGGCTCTGTCCAAACGCTCGTAGTGAACAGACGGCGTGAAGTTACCGCTGATTTCGAAAGTTTGAACATCTTCTTCGTAGTCTGGAAACCAAAGCTGTATTCGATGTTGGCCACCTTTGACGAGATACTCAGAGTGCAGACCAACATGTGGAACAGCCCTTGGGGTGATAGTAAGAGCTATTACATGAGACAATGTAGAGACAGCGAGCAGGGTGGAGAGTTGAAGGCGCATCGTGGAGATGATAGTCGAAAGTAAAACTGCTGGAGTGTAATATAGAAAGAACAAAGACAGACTGTAAAGCAAGCTCTCTGATTGTCTCTACGGAAAAGAAGAGATTAGAATGCAGATATATCTCAGTTCTGAAAACAATGCTTACGGTCGCCAAGTAGGTTTAAAGGGGAGCGATGACTGCTGCCGCCCCAGGAAACGGAACAAATCGCACCGCATCAAAAGAGGATTGCTACTCTAAATCAATATCCGAGAACGTTTCGAGAAGGAGACAACCCTGCATTAAAGTCAGCGAGCAACCATCGGGTCTAAGATTCCAGATTGGGCAATGCTGATTCTTGACGCTGCAACTAGAATAGCCACAAGCTAATGAATAGCCCCATATCGTATCAGCATCTATCAATCTGTTCTAGTTCCGTCCAAATTATAGTCACAGGTCTCGATAGGCTCATCTCAATTTCTATACCTGCATTGGATATCTTAGCTCTTGCAAAAGACGGAATAACGTGAATAAGAAGGATGATACTCCTTGGAAAAGATGCTCCCCTATTTGTGGAAGAAACTGCCTCGTGCGACTTGAAAAACATGCTCGGGTTCAGTCCGGATAAAAGCACTCGGTTCGTCTATCGCCGACGAATCAGGTCTTAGCGGAAGACCGGGATAGTAAAGCTTGCGAAAGCTTATTATTTGCTCGTCTGAGGCTTTTTTGTCCCAAAGTTGCTCGGACCGATCCGCACATCGGTCGCCAATAGGATGTAACAAAAGTGGCTGTTGCGACACTAGCGATACCCGCTGCACTAAGTTTCTCCGGGTTTCTGTAGAGGTAATGTACTAAAGGAAAAAGAAATGATAAAATTTAAACGGTGTATCTCGTGTCCACATGCTTGAGAGCGTGTATGTAGATAGGAGTGTTATGAAGTCTTGGACAGGAGTTTGTCGTAGAATATTGGAGTTTTTGGTGTTGGCCCCCGCGCCTTAATCGGCCAGAGTTTTCTCCGTCGCATATCCGCATCGCTGTACCTGCAAAGTTCATGTTGGTCCGAAACTGGCAGTCTCGCCGGTCAGAGTGGTACTACATTCCAATATGAATCGACGACTACTGGAAATCAATATCCTCCGCCCAACTCGGCATGCTGCAGCAAAAGGTATAATGGTTAGCTGGCCCCCGCGCCTTAATCGGCCAGAGTTTTCTCCGCCGCATATCCGCATCGCTGTACCTGCAAAGTTCATGTTGGCCCGAAACTGGCAGTCTCGCCGGTCAGAGTGGTACTGCATTCCAATACGAATCGGCGACTACTGCAAAGTTCATGTTGGTCCGAAACTGGCAGTCTCGCCGGTCAGAGTGGTACTGCATTCCAATACGAATCGACGACTACTGGAAATCAATATCCTCCGCCCAACTCGGCATGCTGCAGCAAAAGGTATAATGGTTAGCTGGCCCCCGCGCCTTAATCGGCCAGAGTTTTCTCCGCCGCATATCCGCATCGCTGTACCTGCAAAGTTCATGTTAGTCCGAAACTGGCAGTCTCGCTGGTTAGAGTGGTACTGCATTCCAATACGAATCGGCGATTACTGGAAATCAATATCTTCCGCCTAACTCGGCATGCTGCAGCAAAAGGTATGATAGTTAGCAGTCAGCCTTCCACCATTGTATCACACGTCTCATACGAGCCAGCCAGTGGTGGCGTGGTGAAATAATGATCCTGGGATCATTAGAGCCATTTTCACTTCTAGAAGATAAGAACAGCAATAGAATTTAATTGATTGTTCACATCCTTAGCACTCTGATTGCTCCAATGAAGTTGCTATGAAATGTTGCACTTTGATGCACTTATTCCCCATTAATCCCGCGATCAAAAGACTCAAGTCTTTCCTATTGCCCCGAGACCAAGGACTACGAGAAGAAAAGAGGTTCTTTCCTTGCACCTGTAGTGGTTGACCTGCGCACTAGGCCGAACCACCATAGAGAAACCAGCTGCTTCGCAGTCCTGAGAAGTGTGATGGCCCACAAAAGAAAGCCTAGCAGTAACAAGATATACTGGAGGCTTAGAACAAGGGAAGTAAACATCCAATCCACCAAGCCTATGAAGGTATCTGTGGCTCCGTTCGCGCCACTCGTCTGTGAACACCCCCATCGGAAGATGATAATAATCCAGCAGCCATCAAATAGTTGCACAGCGAGAATAGAAATATAGGCAATAGATAGCAAGACACGAGCTGAGAAGTTCCTATTGCGACAACTTTCTTCCGGCTGCGATGCTCGAATGGACATGTACAAAGCCCATAAAAGAGTGAAGATGGTGAATGTGATGAAGACGAAGACATCCGGTTCGGGACATATTGAATTATCGAACAGATGAAGCACTTCCACTTGCTTCTCGTTCAACATGATTTCGGTGAAGGTGGACACGCTCCGCACGTTGTTCGAAGCCTGCGGGGGCGAAAACAGACTATTGATTGTTCCAGATCGTTGCAGTAGGCTAAGTTCAGCGGAACCCAAGCGTGAGGATAAATTGAATGGTCTCAAGAAGGCGTGCGTTTGAGCGTAAGTTACGATCAATTCAGGGCATAGTAACTTTACACTGTATCAGCACAAGAACTTTTGTTATTAGCATTACCTACCAGTCAAACTAATATCGAAATCTCGAAGTATAAAGGTGCTTCAATGTCTGAGAACAATCCAATTCTGGTCTTCGCGAAGTGTTATTTGTGATAGAGAGGCTATAAGCAATACCTCAGTCGACCTTAAATCAGGTAGATAATTTGGAGAGCAAGTCAGACGGATGAGGACGCGTGAATTTTATTCCAAATGTTACGTTCCAACAGTGGTGGTCAGTGCGGATTACGTCAGCCGAAAAAGCCTTACACCAGGGGTCAGATCTCATAACGGATTAGTCAGCTGCCCAAAACACCAAAATAAACATCGCGAGCTTTGTTCCTTATCGACCGGGCGCATCCCCTGTCATAACATAAGGCAATGGCTAATCACTTCGGCTAAAAATGAACCAGGATGCAATCCTTTTGCACCCCAGTGACCCCACTAGAAGCTGCGGTACAGGGCATTCTATTGCTCAGATTTAAAAGAACCATTCGGTCGTCCCGTACACCCACTTAGTATTCGACTAAGTGAGGCTGTGTAGCGCTAATACGTAATACGTACGTAACGTATACGTCATGTAATTAAGCTTGATTAGGAATAGCTTAAACAATGTCGAAGATATAAGGAGAGCAACCTTCCCTCGGGGAAAGGGCTCTTCACTTCGATATTCGCGTTAATAGAGAGTATTATCACCTGATCCCGGTACTGCTCGCTTACGGAAATCCGTGCTATTACAACGGGTTATTACTACCATTTAAGGTTCTTAAGACTATTAAACTATACATAAAGCTAATTCGGCTATTATACTATCCCCCCCTGGTCTTAATGTTAAAATGTGGGCTGGAAACCTCTAGAATTGTTAGTTTCACCGCTTCCTTTTTAGGCTCACCGCTTCTGAATGCAGGAAAATGTTAGTTACACGCGAGGTACATGAAAATGAGTGTATTTGCTAGTACTTTGTAGGTCCTCCTCGTACATCAATCACCGCCTGACATCTCCTCCACCAAGAGCTATAAAGCTTCCGAATGAAGTCTTCTGGTACAGCTTCCTAAGCCTCCCAAATGATCTTACGAAGTTACTCGATAAGTATTTTTGAAGCGTCGTAGTACGCGGCGTAATAATAAGCTTAAATCCAATTTTTTATCTAATTCCAAACATACTCAATAAGGTTAAGGTCCGGAGAGTATCGAGGGAACCTAATATACGACATACGACGCCTACGAAGGTTCGATAACGTTTCACAGGATACGTGAATCTTTGAGTTGTCTTACTGCCAAATAAGATTATGACCTTAAAGGCGCTTTACTTGTATAAACAAGTCGACGTTACTTAAGATAACGCTATCGTACTTTGTAGAGTTCATCAAACCCCAATCTTTCTCCCAAAAGACAGCTAGTCCCTTTCTTCCGAGGGCAATTGTACCGTAAAACATCCACGCTAGTCGTTTACTATATTTGTGCGACAAACACTCAGGCTAGTACCGATCACTACCATCGAGCTTACAAGAGACGTACGACTATGTGTGCGCTCCTCCGAAGGCCCAAACTTCGTCCGAAAAGATCTGTAAAAGCAATCGATCAGGCGTCCAAGTAATAGCCCATTCAACAAACTCACGACGTTCTCGCCATACTTCGGGATCATCTAAAACCCCTTTCGCTTTACAACTCTTCGGCCATAGCCTACGAGTTTAAATGCCGTTCGTAAAGCTGTCTCGCCGAACTAAAGCTCAGGTACTATCGAAGGTATATATTTATATGCGACTCGTCGATAAGAAGGTGAAGATTCAAGCCATTCTCGAAGGCGTTGTCGTTTTAGAGTATCGATAGCAGGAGGCTTTCGTACGCCGCGTTAGTATTATTGAGGCGTATTTCTGTAGTCTTTAGCATACTAAATCTGTCGGGAGACTAGGCTCAGGTAAAGTGGTACAGCTCAAAATGATCATAAAAATGCCTCTTGAATTGTACGAAGGGAGGGAAGGTTGGCCAGGCCAACCGACCTCCCTTATATGCTCGGTAAGCGAGCACGTGATTGTTCCGACACTGGCAATCTTTCTCTTGTCATTAGATTATACGGAACAATCAATCCACCAGCTTAGCCCTTCTTTACGGCTTCGTACGAATAAATCAAGGAAAAAAACAAGCCCGCATATGCCTTCCTCAAGTGAAGCGTCCTCTTCCCAAGTATAGCCTTTATCCTAAGTAAAGCGTTCTTCCCTCAGATATGAAACGAGCCCGAGTTATCGAGACAGTAAAGGTGTCAGCTCCGCGACAGTAAAGGTGTCAGCTCCGCGACAGTAAAGGTGTCAGCTCCGTACGACACTTGGCCAAGTGTCGCAGTTGTTTCAGCAGTAAGGTGCTAGCTTTATGCGATCGGGAGGGAGTATTATCGCAATTGTCGTGGCAGAAAGGTGCCAGCTCGTACGACTTAGAAGAAGTCGTAATTGTCGTGGTAGTAAGGTACCAGCTCCGTAAGCTGGTCGTACGAAGGGTGACGGCTTCGTACGAGAAGAAGGAGAAGTCGAGTACTCAGCGAAGAGCTCGAGAGAGGAGGAGGGTTGTTTGTATCGTACGAGGGGTGGCGTCTCGTACGGAGGGTGCAGAGCTCAGCGAAGAGCTCGCAAAGGGAGGAGTGTTGTTTTGTATTGTACGAGGGGTGGCGTCTCGTACGGAGGGTGCAGAGCTCAGCGAAGAGCTCGCAAAGGGAGGAGTGTTGTTTTGTATTGTACGAGGGGTGGCGTCTCGTACGGAGGGTGCAGAGCTCAGCGAAGAGCTCGCAAAGGGAGGAGTGTTGTTTGTATCGTACGAGGGGTGGCGTCTCGTACGGAGGGTGCAGAGCTCAGCGAAGAGCTCGCAAAGGGAGGAGTGTTGTTTTGTATTGTACGAGGGGTGGCGTCTCGTACGGAGGGTGCAGAGCTCAGCGAAGAGCTCGCAAAGGGAGGAGTGTTGTTTGTATCGTACGAGGGGTGGCGTCTCGTACGGAGGGTGCAGAGCTCGTACGACTTAAAAGAAGTCGTAATTGTCGTGGTAGTAAGGTACCAGCTCCGTACGACGTAGAGGAAGTCGCAATTGTCGTAGTAGTAAGGTACCAGCTTATTCGTCCAAAGATTTCCTAGTCCGTATGACTTCTTCGCGAAGAAGGAGATCTCGATAAAAGACGTGATGGACGTAGGTTCAGGAGCCGTACTCTCGATACAGCGGTTCGACTAGTGAGTCTGTACTTCCCCAAAACCCTCGAATATCCTAAGGTATACTTCGCACGAGGCCGATTTCTCCACGAAGGATAAGCGCCAGACTCATACGAATTATCTCCTAAAATACCCCTTAGCATAAGTTCGTACGAAGCCGATTTCTCCACGAAGGATAAGCGCCAGATTCGTACGACCTATCTCTTCTAGATACCTAGTTAATGTATAGCCATATTGACTATTCATGAATGTCGGGAGACTAGGCTCAGGTAAAGTGGTACAGCTCAAAATGATCATAAAAATGCCTCTTGAATTGTACGAAGGGAGGGAAGGTTGGCCAGGCCAACCGACCTCCCTTATATGCTCGGTAAGCGAGCACGTGATTGTTCCGACAAAATCTGTCGAAGAGTATAGCCTAGCTTTAAGTGTATCTCTCGTAGGTTATAGCCAAACTCAAGTGCAGTTTTAATTCGGATTCGATCACTACGAGTAGTCAACGGCGCATATACTCGTCGTATAAGTGTTTGCGGAAGTCGAGGGCCATTTCGAGAGTCCCAAGACTGAGTTGAGGCTTAAGAGGGGTACGAGGGCGAAAGAGTGTTATTTAAGGCCTGCGAATCAGGAACCTCGTGTATAACGCGTGTAAACGTCTGCGGCGTGCAAAGAAAGTCTTAAATATTCATTATTATTATCGTCGTCGTTACTAAAGTTATCAAGAGGTAAGAACCTAGAGGGGTTTTCTACTAGCAGAATAATCACATGACTCTAATTCTAGTAGGTTCTATGCTCTTTAATTGGCTATAGACCCCTAATGTGCTCCCTAGTTCAAAGCCCTGTTAATTTGGACGATTTAACATTAAGACCGGGGGAGGGATAGTAGTATATTATAAATTTATTAACCCCGGACTAAGCGAAATCGTTAATAAATCTTACTAAGATATATACTAAGGAGCTTTAATATAGCGGAGACAAGGACTACTTAAATAAAAAGCTTTATATTTTCGCCGACTTATATTAAAGAGTATTAATTAAGACTAAGGTTTAGAACCGAGCTTTTTTATTAATATTATAAGACAAAGCTAGTTCGTACTATTACCGGTACCTCTAAAATAAAGGGTACTCATTTAATAAGCTTATTAAGACGACTCGCGAATACTTTAAGACAGAGGAAAGAGCTAATAAGTTCTTTAGCCGGTGGTTTAGTTTAATTTTCTTATTATTTAAGAGGAGCGTTACTAAAAAGGAAAGCCGGTGCTAACTTAATTAAAGAACTTTGCTAAAGAATTATAAAGTATTTAGCTTGGCCTAAAGGACGACAATATATAAAGCGATAAGACGCTTCGTAATAAGCTTATATAAGAAGTATTAAAGAACCCTCTCTTTAATATAGCCTTATTTAAGGCACCCCTTACCTTTCCGACATTAATGAATAGTCTTTGCTTCGCCGTCGGCGTTAAAATAACTTATAGCTCGGGATCGAGGGTAAGTAAGTACTCCGGATTTAATCCGAATCGCCACTAATCTTACGTCGTAAAAGGGACGGCTTATTACTTTAATTATAGGATAAAATTTTTAAGTAAAAACAAACGCGAAAACAAATTCCAGTTTATACTCTATATAATATTGAGCGTTTTGTAGATCCCATTTTTAAAAATATAAGTCACGTGAAGTGCTCTAATTAGCCGCAGCCAGTGGCCCGTCGCTAATTACAAGAACACTAGAATTCTCGGCTTATTGTCCGTAACTGCCCGCGAGTAGCCGTAACGTGCTTGTAAGTTCTTTTAACGCGTCTTAACGCGCCTTACTTTAAATAACAACTACTTAATTCGATAATTATACGTTAAAATAGACTCTTCGCCTCCTTAATAGTGCGCACCGTGTAAGTAAAGGCGGCTTATAAGCGATTTTCTACTGAATTACCTTAGTGCTTGATATAAGACGTGTGTATAGTATAAGGTACGTCCGTTATAAGTAGTTTTGGATTGTTAATTGACGAAACCTTTAGTCGAATCGGACTTCACGCCAACCCCTAAAGGAAATTGACCCAAACGTACCTCGATAAACTCACAGTAGCTCTATTACGGCTCTTACAGACAATCCACGACCTATAAAACGTCGTCGTCGAACGCGCGCGGAAATTAAAGCCGCTCGAGCGCTTACGGACAACCCTCCTCCTCCTCCTCCTCCTCCTCCTCCTTTACCGGTCGTAGAAGAGCCTCTTACGCCTGCTATACCACTAGCTGCTCCTGTCCCTACCAATAACCCTCCTCTACCTTCGCCGGCCCCTTTATAGGTAATTCCTTTCGGTTTTCGGTCCGTATTTACGCTTACGGCTTTATTAGACGTTAGTTATATAATTATTAAGTGTGAATATTATACCGCGTTATATTAAATTAACGAGGCCACCCGCGGGCAGTTTAAACTCTATTATAAGAAGGGCGATATAATATTAGAGTTTTTACGGCCCTCGCTTAAGGTTTTACGGAGGCTTTTAGACAAAACGGACTTACGAAGTGACGCCTTTCGTATATAAATTCGTAATTATAACTAGGCTTTAACGTTTACGTCCGTAAGTATAAGTAAAGATAATCGTGTAGACTTAAGGCGTAAAGTCAACTCTTTTACGGCTTATAAAGAGCTTTATTACTATTAAGGCCCTTTAATTTTAGGCTCGTAAGAAACCCCTGCTTTTACTTAGTTATTCTTTTACGATTTTAATTATGTGACGAATATTCGCCGAGAACACGACCCACAATTTAATATAACGATTCTTTATAACTTATACTAAATAATTACAAAGTTAAATCTGTTTATAAAGGTTTATAAGACGGCTCGGGAGTATTTATAAACGTAAGACAGTAATTTTCAGATACTCCTTAACCCGCAAATGTGATTAGTTATTTAATCTAAAGCCAATAAGTAACGAGAGAACTTACCTATAACAGAAAAGTTAACTAAGATCCTTCTTAACGAATATAACGAGACTAGCCGACGAGATATAATCCTTGCGATCCGTGAACTTACCCGTAATAGTCTACTTCTTTATCGAGTCTTAGTTACTTCGGCTACGTATATACTATTATATTACGTCCTTCTCTTCTTATACGGCGAATATAAATGGCATTAGTCTTTAAAGCTTTGTGACTGTAAGAAGGTCCGTAAGTAGTTACGGCTTTCTTAATAACCTTTTTACAGGTTTTGGTTACACGTACGGCGCTAGGAATAGTTTGCTCTTTTCTATACGAATCGATTATTCCAATAATACGTCGTCGACACATATATCGTATATAAGATTACACGCTTAGACTAGTTACGATCGAATTAGACGAAAATCCGTGCGGACGTATATAAGGGACTTACGAATACGTTAATTCGCGAAAACGTAACTCCTAAAGACCTTAGTCGCCGCTATATCCTTTTATTTTCTTTTATAAAAGGAGATTACTTTATATAATAATTATTTTAAGATTCTATAGCGATAGTTCGTTTTTTCGGACGGCTAACTCTCTTTATTACAACTACGGCTAACCCGCGATAGCCCGAAATCGTCCGTGAATTAAAGACAAGTTAGTAACTTATAAACCGACCTAATTTAATTACTCGCGTATTTCACTTAAAGGTTATTAAGCTATTAAGTAATATTAAGAAAGGGTTATTTTAGAAGTACACTACTCACGTATATACTATTAAGTATTAAAAGCGTAGTTTACTATATTTACATTTACTTTTTTTCTTATAACCTGCGGCTAATTACTTATAGCCTACTAAAGTAAATGAGATTATGTCTATAGAGCTTCTAAATAAGGCTACGGATCTTACAGGCGAGTTACGGGAGTTAATTTTAATATATATAGTTCACGGGCCTTACAGGCGAGACTTTCTTACCGCTCCTTACATAGCCCGTACGTATATTAACAATCCGTTAACGTGTTAAAAGCGATTTTCAAAGAAGTTTATACTATTAACACGAGTTAATAAAAATAAGTACTTTAAATATCGCCGTACAAATAAAAGTCGGACTTTTATAATTTATAAAGGTAATTAAAACGTTACTTTAAACAACTAATAAGTAGTATTATATAACCCGTATTTTCTTAATAAGTTCTAAGCGTATATTAACGTTAAAGTTTACGAATCTATTTAAGCTATTAAGTATATTCACAAGTACGTATATAAAGGTATAAACCGCATAACCTTAATAGTATTAAATACAAACAATAAGATTACCCGTTTTATATAAGTATAATACGTAAGCCCTCTAGAGGCGATTTAGCGATTATTTGAATTTCCTACTTACTAAAAACACCCCCTAGTTTAATACTTTATAATTTACTTAAAAGGAGAATAAGTTATATATTTTCTAAACAATATTTCACTTAACGACTTAGCCGTAAAATGAGATACGGCCCGTTTTACACTTATAGCCTACTTTAAATATAATATAAACTACCCGAAAAAGGGCCCCTAGCTTTACTCTAAGTTTCCGGCCTATTACGTATAAAATCTAAGGCTCCACGAATAGACTCCTTGTAAAAGAGGCGAGAATCGGATTAGTAGGATATATTATTATAACCCCGTTTCGGGTGAACGTTTTTACTTACAGCTACTTCTTACAGTCATCCGTAGCGCGAAGTCGTTTAAGGACTTATATAATTACGAAGGTGTTACGTATTAAACGTATAAAGCCGCCTATATTATACACGGGCTAGCTAAAGATAATTAAGAGTAATATAATTATTTCGACAAGGCAGTCCTCTTTACCTCCGGCCGTGGTTTACAAACACTTTTCCTAATTAGGATCCACTAACGAGCAATTACGGATCCGCAAGTTATTTAGGAGAAATACTAAGTACACTTTTGCGACGACTTAGCTCACCGATTAAACTTAAAATTAAGGTGGCCCTTACTACTTTTTAATCCTTATTACGATTACGGCTTATTTCTCCTTAACTAAGGCCTTACGAACTTATAATAAACTCTTACGGAGTATAGTTTATTAGTAAACATGTGAGATTAGTCCCGTAAATACACTAAGTAGACTACGAAGATTATATAAGATAATCTCATTACGCGCGCTATAAAAATAATAAGTTAATTAAATACAAATTAACGAGCGGCGTTTATAGAGATCACGAATGCGATTATTACAAACCCGCAAACCGCTTACTTCTATACCTAAGGCTAAGGGGGCTCCGGAAAGACGTTTCTTTATAAGACTCTTTATTACTACTATTAAAGTCAAGGAAAAACAGTCCTTTACGTTACTTTTACAGGTATTGCGGCCCTATTACTACTTAACAGACGTACGTCTTACTCTTAATTTAAGATCTTAATTAATTTATATAAGTGGTCCGTAAGTAGTATTACTAAACAAAGTCTATTAGCCTAATTACTTCGGAGTGCGGATTTAATTATTTAAGACGAAGTACTAATATAATATAAGTATTACTTTAAAGTTATTTACCGCTTATTAATTAATTTACAGGGTTTTATAGACGACGTATTATTTGGTAGTGTACTTATAATCTTAGGAGGCGACTTTACACAGATCTTACTAGTTGTTCCGAATAATACACGAGCCGATATTATGAGCGCTTACTTATAAAAGTCGTTTATTTAGTCACGATTAAAGTGTATCGCTTTATAGATTAATATATAGGTCCGCGAGGGAGCTCACGGTGCGGAATTCGTGGATTAGGTTAGTAATATACCGTACGACTTTACCTAAGAGTACTCGGTTATAATTCCCGATTATATTTATTAACTAGTTAGTGTTTCGGGCCTAATTAACCACGTTTACTTGTAAGACCTCTTATTACGGGCCGCAAGAGACCTTAATATATTTAGCGGACAGTATATGCTCTCGACTTTAAATACGACTATTACGAAGCTTAATAGAATAATAATTAGTCGTCTCTTAAGTTAAATATAGACGTACGAATTTATAAATACACACGTTATAAACGTAGATATAGTAAAAAACGACTTATATTAATTCCTTGCGGAGGTTTTACGGAATATTAATATACTTTTATTATCTTTGTCACAATTACACCTTAAAATCGGTACGCCTATTTTTCTTTTATAGAACCTTAACTAACTGGAGGGCCTATATAACGGGACCTGCTTAATCGTAACGGGTTTACGGAGGTATTATATTAAAGCCCGATTACTAAGAGGCGACTTTAATAGAGAGTTATAGGTGTTATTACGTATTAAGTTAACTATAATAGACGAGAGCTTAAGTATTAAACTTAATTATAAATAGTTTCCGGTCCGTTTATACTTTATAATAACGATTAATAAGACGTAAGGTCAGTCGTTTTATATTATAAAATTAAATTTACAAACGCTTATATTTACTTATAGTAAGTTATATATTAGTATATTACGAACATCCCGTGTAAAAGGACTAAGTGTTTTATTACTTATAAAAAACAAAAGCTGTACGCCTAATATTATATTTCTAAAAGTATTAATAAATATTTGTTAACTTTATATTATTTATAGTTACTTTACGAGTTACGTTATTATCCGAAAATCACAAAGTAAGTCTAAAAGTTATAATAATAAACTAGTTTTTATTTTAAAGTAAAAATATACCCTTATAAGGGACCCTTAATAAGATTTACAACTCAGGACTTCCCACCTAAGGGGTCTCCGGAATAGAATAATCCGTCCCTTCCTCTTCCTCTAGTACCTTTACCTCCTCTTTGTGAAGAGCCGCTAGCTCTTTATAGAGCTTAGCGAAACGGCGTGCCCTCTGAGAAGGAGTGCGGCGGCGGCGGGCGGCAGGGGCGGCAGGGGCGGCAGTAGGGGCTGTTTACGGGTCAGTTACGGTCCGAAAGTGATCAGGAAGTTCAAGAATTAATAACTTACCACCACGACGACGCTTTGTTGGAGAAGCGACCTCCGAATTGTTACGACGACGGGAGCGACTTGCTGAAGCAGAAGAAGGACTAGTAGCGGCAGCGGCAGAGGCGGCGGCGGCGGCGGGGGCAGGACTAGCAACCCGGCCTACGGATCCGGAAATGTTAGTTACGGTCCGAAACAAGCTAAAAGAGGTAATATAACTTACGAAGGGAGTAGCGAGTACCTTTACTGCTATAGTGGCAGTTAGTACACGAGCCACCGAGGCAGCCGGCGGCGGCAACACATAAAACCCACGGACTCACATTATTCTAATAGTACTTATAACCTAGAGTCACAACTTGCCCAGTTACGGTCCGTTAACATCTTAACAAGTCCGAAACGGAGCGTAAAAACATAATAATAAGTTAGTAAATAGACGGGGATTAAAGTACTTACTTATCTAAGCAAGTTGCGCCTCTAAGTTAGAGAAGCGACTACTAGTAAAGGTGTGGCCGGGGCGCAGAGCGGCGGCACGGACGGCTAGCCTACTATATAGGCGGAGGGTGGCGCGGGTTAGGTTAGCGGGGAGGGGGGGGGCTTACGGACGTCTGTTAGTTACTTTACGGACCACAGATCGACCGAAAACTTACTAAAGAATGCCTATAACAGGCGGGGCAGCAGGAGCAGGAGCAGGAGCCGGAGCAGGAGCCAGGGAGGCGGCGTAGGTTTAGGCTGCTAGAGCAGCTGAAGAGCTAGTGGCGTAAGCCAGGGAGCTTTAAGTAAACATCCTACGATCCGTTAATATCTCTTATAGATCGAAAATTTACTTACGGGGCCGTAACTTACTTAACAGTGATATTACTTATAAAAGGAAAAATCTATAAAGAAGAGCCAAAGCCATAACTATACTTTCGCTTATTAGATATTAAATTAAGCTATACGATTAATATCACTTTTACTATTCTCTATCACTTTACGGGCGTTATTTGCTTAATATTGTCATTGTTTGCTATTCTAACGGACCGTAGCGAGCCACTAATTCACCCCTGACCGTGGCGAAGCGAGGTCCCGTGACCCCGGAGCCTGCGGAGGGCCGTCGCGGACAAAGACCTCGTAGGCTATATAAACTATATACACCTCGACACAAAACTTTTCGGGACTCTTGACCCCCCTGCCTTTAAACCACACCTGTTTCCATCTTATTATCTACCTCCTAACCAATCGATCTCCTTGCCCCTAGGCCTTGCAGTGGTATATTACCACTGTAATAGCCGGGAGCTATAGAGCCCCTTTCTGATATTTTCAGCTCTCCAGAGCCCCCAACACCAACACCAAGGACCAGAGATTTAGGGGAACTCCCTACTAGAACTTCAAGAGCAGTAGAATCGACTGAGACTACTCCTAGAGCCCCTAGAGACCTAGGGGGCTCTATTTCCAACTCCCTAGGGCAAAATACCCCTATTCGGCTTATATCGACTAGTGCGGCTCAACTGGCCCCTGTAAAGCGCGGACCATCAAACAACCCCACCAATAACCAACACATTAACAAGACGCCAAGAATTAATACAGACTTCAATGGGAAATATCACCAAAACCAAACCTACTTCCAAAGTAGTCAAACCGGTAATACTAGCCAAAAGCTAGTACTTGAAGCCAGAGACTTACTAGTAAGGGCATACTCAGCTACTAAGTCACGGGACGAGCAAGCGAAACTACTTGATCTACTTGAAATCTTTAAAGAATACACAGAACACAACAGAATCAAGAATACGACTTCTATTCTAACTTCTCAAGTAGCTAACTTAGAGAGAGCAACAAAGAAAATCGAAACTCAAGCTACTAAATCAACTACTTGGGCTAAAGTAGCCGAGAAAGCTCACTTACAATAACCATTAACAACTCAGGTCAATAGCATAGCTACTAGTAGTACTAGTAATAGCGGTGCTAAGGGGAATAGGGCTAGGGCTCCGGGTAGCCCTAGGAACCCTACCGATAAAGATAAGGGCAAAAGTAAGTCAGTCACTTCTAAGAGATGCACCCTCTTATAAACACAAAGAGTGTCGACTACTGAATTTTCCTCTATCAATGCGCGCAATCGAATTAACTTGGCTTTTAAAGAGAAAGGCTTTAAAGACTTAATAATCTCTACTGTCTCTCTCTCGCTTAGGGGTAATATAGTACTTACTACTACCCCTACTGTTACGACCTACGATGCGCCTCGTATTCTAACCGACACGGGCTCGTAGCATCGCTGGCTATGCGACGGCGCTAAGCCCAATAGGGAAGACTAAGTGGCGGGCCTGCGACATATTAACGTGAATGGCACTCGACTACGCTAGGCCCTATTAGGAGAGTCTTTCTTATATATATACTCGAGCCCTCCTTACAGAGAGCTTTCCTTTCCTCCTTGTCTTTTCTTCTCGATTTTGAGCGTAGCCTTAGGCCCAAATATAAAGCTTGAGTCAACTCGCCGTATTAACCTTTAGTTAGTCGTAATATAAGAAAAGACTTATACCCCTTTATTATAAAGCGTTATATCTCACTTAGTCTTGCGCCTTATTGACCTGCCCTTATAATAAGTTAATAACGAGCCTTAATACCTTGGCCTATTCGATAGATAAGCACTATTTTGCCCTCGTAATAGATTATCTTAGAGAAAGCTAGATATTCTCTCGCGGTTAACTTACTTTACTATAACTTAACGCGCGCCCTTATTTCAGACGTATGTTTAATTAACAAATCGATCAATAAACTTAAACACCTTAAACACCCCTTTACCCCACCCTACCGACTTCTCCCCCTCGTCGGCGAAGCTCCAGAGAAAGGAGTGCCCCTGTACGGCTAAGCTTTACTGACACCCTTATTCCTTTAGTCGAGACTCTCTCAGAGGAACTAGAGAGCTTTAACGGATTCGACTCGGACCTAGAAGATAAACCGCAGTGCTTCTTCGACGCATCGCTAGAGCCTACCGATATAAAAGGCCTTACCCCCGCTCAATAAGTTAAAGTAGATTAGCTGATTAAGGACTCCGTGAGCTTTGCTGTCGCCGCTACTGTTACACAAGTTCTTACTTAATATGCCATTAATAACCCTCGTTAAGAGACTCGTACTCCCTCCCCCTCTTTTAATTAGTTAACGCGTACTTTTATAGCCGATCTTTAGTTAACCACTAATTATTATTTACTGAAGCTAAATATGTTAATCTTAGTCGTAGAGCCTTTTAAGGTTAAGTACTTACGACTCCCCTTTAGCGATTATTAGGGAGATATTAAATACAATACTTAAAAGATAAAAATAAAGTTATTCTTAAAAGAGTATTTTAGTAACTTTAAGAGCGGGATATCTTAAGTTAAGGCTTATTTCTAGTGTACTACTAATAAAGCTAAGACTATTATCCTTTAATATATAAATCCCGATTATACTAAAACCTTCGATATAATAGCCGACGTATTAAAGGCGTTAGATTAGCGATTCTTTAACTATAACCGGGTCTAAGTTACTAAGAGACTATATAACTAACTTACTATAAGTAATATAATATATAACGACTTTTAAGTCAAATTCACGTTATACGCTATTATAAGCAAGATCGCTCGCGCCCGCTAGTTCGAGGATATATATAAGAAGATGTCTTTAGCCCTTAAACGCATAATTTATATTAAGAAGTATAAGATAAATAATAATTACACGGCTCTCGACGAATTCCTGGGCATTATAGACTAGGAGAACCGTAATATTACTTTAGAAGAAGCCGTCTTAACCCGTAAGGCTCATTTTGGCGTGGCCTTTAACACCAACGACTCGCGCGGTATCCTAAAGAAAGAACACTAGCATGCTACCTCCCTTACGCCGGCTACTACAGTAGGAAGACCCCCGACCCCGAGTCCAAGACAATCGTCGGATGTCCGCCAGCGTACGCCCTCTCCTTCGCCCGTCTTACGTCGGCTTGAGTTACCCGTACCTCCCCTTACTCCCAAACACGTCTCTTTTAATATATGCCTTTATTATAATAAGACCGGCCATTAGGCTAACGATTGTCCCAAGCGTCGTAGAGACTAGGCTATTAACAAGTTAATCTCCGAGCTAATCGTTAATAAGGACTTAAAGATTAACGAGCTCTTAAAAAACTCTTAGGCCGTGGCAAAGACTTATACCTTAGTATTAGTTATAACTTATAAAAGGACTTAGTATTTAATTTCCGTGCTCTTATTAAAGGGCGATAATTCTTAATTAGTATTAAACTAAGAAGAAATAGATTCTTTACTAAGACACTTATATATATTAATAATAAAGCTAATATTTTCGATATAATCAAAACCTCTCTCGTATATTAACTCGTTAAATAATTTAATATTTCTTTTATATTTTTCCCTTAGCTAATCGTCTTAACTAGTTATAATAATAAGAAGGGAAAGTTAATTAATATAGCCGTACTACTTACTTTAATTATTAATCACTAGCGAATTAACTTCCTCTTTTTAATAACTAACCTAGGAAACACTAACGTTTTAATTAGTTAAAAGTTCCTTAAGTATTACGACCTAAAGTAATCGTACACAAAGAACCGCAATCGACTAGAATAGCTATTAGATATGCTTATTTAGCCGTACTTTAACTAGCGAGTTTTTGTTAATATTAACCGTTTTAATAAGTTAATTGTCAAGTCTTACTAGCTAAATACGAAACAGAGGGATGCCCTTATTAATACAGATAATTACCGTCGAAGGCAAGCTAGGATTACGGCACTCGACGATTCCCTTAAGTTAAAGGTTTTTATACGACTTACCCCTAGCGTCTCACTAACTTAACCCTTAAGCTTTACTAAAGAGGTTAAGAAGCGCCTACGTGTTATAAAGGATTAATTACACCCTTTAATATCCCGTGACCTGGGATTACTACTTAAAGACAAGAGAGCCCTTAGAGCCCCTCTGGCGAATCACTAGCTAAAGGCGTTTATTACAGAGATCTTCCTTATATTAGTAGTAACGATATTTATAACGTACCTCTGACCTAAGAAAGCCAGGAAGAATAAAGTAAAAACCTTCGTGGCATTAGTATATAAGATTAACTAAGAGCTAATGTGGGAGGGACGAACCCCTAATCTACACAACAAGAGGGTAGCATATAGCGAGCCACCGGAGGAGATTCTAGGCTTTATAAATAACAGATTAATTAAATCTAAAGATATCACATATCTAAAGAGTATAAATCGGCAAAAGAGGGGAGGGAAAAGGTTTTAATAAATAGAATATATTTAGTGTTACGTTCTTAACGTTTTATAGTTAAGTGTTAGCTCCTTATATATACGAAGAACTAGCGCAGTTATGTAACAAAAGAAATCAGGGGCTGTCCTCACTATATACGTCCCCCCTTTTAAAGACTCTACTCGCCCTTAAGTAATATATATTAAAAAGAAGTAAACAGCTAATTAAAGCGTCTTAAATCGTTAGTAGGATGCTATATAGCTAGTATATGCGAAGTCCCGTGATAGTTGACTTGTTACCTTTGAAGCAAATAATCGTTTCGCTTAATACCTTCTTGCCCCCTTATATAAGGTTAGCTCTCCCCCACTAACCTTCTAACTTTAACTTTCTAAATATAACAATCTCTCCTTAATACTATTCTCTTTATAAAGCACCTTAACACGTCTCGATCTCTTTCCTCCTTCTTTTTATTAATTAAATAATACCTCTTATACTTTCTCTCGTTATAATACCTCTAAAAAAAGTAAACTTCCCCGCTAAGCTTATGTTAAGATCGACTTTATTATTACTTTTCTTTATACTATTAAGGCAAGATCTCCTTCCGTTTAACGATGACTTTAGTTACTATGACTCTAGTACTCTTAGAGGTCTCTCTACCGCCAACTTCTTTATATTTAATACTTTTAGGACAATAACTTTAGCCTTTACTATTAACTTTAGTGCGCTATTGGAGCTTAATACCTTTAACTTCGCTATTGCCTAGTCGTAAAGGTGACGTAATAGAGAGTTTTTCCTTGCTTTTCTTCCTGTCGAGTAACAACTTTAATATAACACTTGTGTTGACTTGTGTGTAGTCTCTCTTTAATATTCCGCACCTTAATCTTTAAATAGTAACTTTAGTATAAAGTCAAGTCGCCTTAACGCGGTGAGTTGACCTTCTATAATATTATTTAAGCTTTATTAACTCGTCATAGACCTTCGAGAAGAGTCCTTCGTTATTAGCCACCTTAGAGGTGCTATTAAAATCGGTTCGCTTTATCTTAGCCTAAACGCTCTTAGCTTTAATACTAAAGGTTAACACTATAGAGGTCTTAACGCGCCTTAACTTCGTGAGTTATACTCCTATCTTTTCTCTTATACTTAACTAACCATTTATAAATTATATTAACACCTTTCTTATACTAATTATAGTACGACTACTGTCTTTAGTCTTTAACTCGTGTTTTAAGAAGTAATTAAAGTAAACTCTAAAACTTCACCTTAACGTTATTTAACTAAGTATTAAACTATTTAACCTTTTTATAGCGCCGGTACTTATATTCTCTTTATAAGTTAAGGAAATAATATTATCTATCTTCTTTAGGTTCGTAAACTAATAAGAATTAAGGCCACCTCGTGCGACTACTTACATTAAACTCCACCCCTTAGGTTTAAAACGTGTGTATCACGCCGTACTAATCTTCCCTTAATAATAAGTCACTAAGTAGTTTTCAGGTCCTTCCACAAATACGCTCTTATTATACCTACGCAAGTCACACTACTAAAAATAAGTAGCATTATTCCGCTAGTCTCTTATTAATCGGTTAGTTAAATGAGGTAGAAGCTAGATCTGCTAATTTCGAAGGTTTATAGTAAAAAGCTAGGAGGAATAAGCAAACTAACGGTCGTAATACGCCGAGTAAGGTTAAGAGGCTATAATAGGTTCTTAGTTCTTAGTATAATAAAAATAGCCCCTTCTCCCCTTAACAAGTAAGTTACCTCCCGTTATTAAAGCTAATAAAGGGTCTTTAAAACAGCTAAGCTTTCTAAGGGCAAAAGAGTTTAGTTAACTCAAGTACTATTAAGCTAGTAATAGCTAAGCATAAGATAGTATATAATAGGGTCTTATTAGCTAAAGATCTTCTCAGAATAGTAGTTTAATTATAATTAAGGTCTTTTAATTACTTTAGTTTTTTAATAAGGGTTAAAGAACTTATTATTAATCTTAAGGTCAAAGCTAGACTTAACTCTTAACCGGTTACTCTATAAGTTATTAGCTTTGTCCTTATCTGTTTTACTTAACGACACTTCTCGGAATAATGTAGTAGGCGGTGACGAAACATCTATAAGAACACCTAAGGTCACACCCTTAGCCTTAATTAGTTATTAGTACTTATTATTAAACCTAACTAGAGGTCGAAGGTATAGAGTCTTTATTGCTTTAGCGATATTAATACGAGCCTAGAATAGCGGCACTCTTACTTATAAGTCTATTATAATCGTAAAACTATTATATTATATTTAAAAGTTATTTATAACTTATAGTCTCTTACTAATACTCTAAGTACGAAATATATTACTTCTTATTTATTAACACTAGTAAACAGTAAGAGAAGTCTTTATTCTTTTAGACTTTCTGACGGGAAGGGACTAAGAGGTATTAACGTATATATAAAAGGGGCCCTAACCTAATAGGCGAGAGACTTTAAATAGAGCTAATTAAGGGTAGTCGACTAACACTCGATCCTTAAAAGGTTCACTAATTAGGGGTCGTCAGCTAATAGTATACTTAAATCTCTAGTACGTGGGGTAGGGTTAACGTTAGTTATATTGTAGTTATTAACTTAAGGTTTTAGAAAGCACGGCTCTAATTCCGAGCGTGTTATTAGCTCTTTACTAGGAAATTTCTTAGACTTCTACTTACCTTACATAAATCGTGTAATCTACTTACCGGTTTAAGGCTAGTTTGTTAATAGTGCTCTTAATATTGTCCTTTATAGATTGCTGTGCGCTATATTAGGGTTTAATAGCTTTGTAAGTATTAACTTTGTCTCTAGGAATAATAGACTTATTTTATTATTTCCTCTCTTTTTATTAATTGCCGAGAGTTAGCGCCTAAGTATATTACGTTTATATTCTTCGGGGTATTTAGCACGTTAGACTCGAATTTCTAACTTAAGCCACAAGTTTAACCTGCCGTTTTAGAATTTAGTCCTGCGGATCGAGCCTAATAACTAGCCTATTTAAACGAAGTTACTTTTTGCCGCTTAGAATATTATTAACTTAATAATAGTAGTCTCGTTTTAAACCTGTCGTGTGTTCGTATACGGCAAGTAGTTTATAAGGGCGCTAGTTTCTTATTAAGTTTTACTTCGAGAGATAGGTGTTCTTGTAGCGCGGGGCTAATATTCTCTCTGACTTACTTAAGGCTATATAGGCTCTTCTTTGTGTTTGTTATAATACTAAGGTGTCCTAAATTGTAGTTCTTAGTAGTACGAAGTCGGTTTAGCGATCATTTTAATGATTTTAATATGTAGCAATATGTCGTCCCCCCCTTCAAAGACTAAGGGTATGTCCTCGTACTAGCTCCTTAATATTAAAGCCTCAATACTGACGTGTTAGCTTTAAGTTTCGTGTCGCGACAGTTACTTATAGAAGTGAGTGACAGTTATTAAGGCCAAGTTTATTTAATTAAAGAAATGTTATTAATAACGCTAGCGTGTAAAGCGTATATATTTATTCCAAGTCAAATACTACTTAGTACTCGCTGCGCTACTATACTAACAATTTAGGAACTCTAATTACTATCCCATCGTCCCTAACACGCTATATCGTTAGAGTCGTAGGGTTCTTTAAGAATTCAGGGTCGTTAAGGTGTTACAAATTAATGTCTAGTTTAAGATTTAGAGAGGTCAGGTTATCGTCTTCGTTAAAGGCCTCTCTTACTTTATTACTATCGTTATAAATAAAGTTATTCCTCTTATAAAAGAGCTTAAGCTTATTGCCGGCAAAGGTTTGTCGTAGCTAGGGGCCATCATTGCCGAGTTCCTTAAGTTTATAATAACCTTTATTAGCGTAGGTTTCAGCGATTTCGTAGGGACTTAGCTACCTAAAGTCAAGTGCTTAGTTTAAGGACATATTATTCTCTCGTACTAAGTCCTAGCGAAGTACTAAATCTTCCTTTTTAAATAGTCTCTTCTATATATTATATTTAAGATTAAAGGCTTTCTTGCCTTCTTAACGACGCCAAGTCTTTTTAAAGATAGCCTTATTAATGTGTTCTTGTCTTATCTAAAACTATATAGCCTTAAGTTATAGTAACTTCGATCAATTATAAACCTCCTTAATAAATAACGTTCTTTATATTAAGTTTCTTGTCTTAATAAGTAAAATCGCCTCCTTACCGTATATTATATAAAATAGTATATAACTAGTTAAACTATATATAATAGTTTTATTAGTAAATAACACTATAGAAAGGTTATTAGTTTAACGTCCTTCTATTTTTAACAAGGTATTCTTAATAAGTCTATGGCCTCGTTCGATTATTTTATTAGCTCTAGCGTTATATGCTGAGATCTTAATTCGCTCGACCTCCATTTTGTTAAGTAGTTCTAGCACTTCCCTTATATTCTTAGTTCCTCTATTTATAATAAGTCTTTAAAACAACTTATAACGGCAAATAATATCTTCCTAGATAAAAGCAGCGATGTATTTAGCCTCTCTAGTAAGGAGAGCTTTAGCTTTAGTCTATTTACTTATATTATCTCTTGTAATAACAAGGTAGCCTTTTCCCTTATGTAGTAATATATAAGTAATATTTAATGCTTACTTTTTTATAAGTCTATTTGATGCTGTAGGGTAAAGAGGCTCCTTAAGACACTTCGTTAATTGGAGTTAATAATTCTTATATATTTAGACGTATTTTATATAGTTAGTAAATAGTCTTTTCTAAAAGTACCGCGTGGCGATACAGTAATAGATACTTTCTCTCCTTTTATAACTAGAATTGTTATAATAACTCTAAAGTATAATTTCCTTTTCCTTATTAGTATTAATAACAAGCTTAACAATAGAACCTTTTACAGGGAGCCTCTAAATCCGGCGACTGTACACACTATAGTTTAAAACTTCCCGTTTAAAGACTCGAAACTACTTTTTAGTCATATCCTTAAGAGTCTTAAGTGTCGTTAGGTATTAAGTAATTTGCTAGTACCCTTCACTATACCTATTAGCTAAGATAAGTAGTTCTCTTTTAATAAAGCTTAAACTATTAGAGGAGTTAAGTTCCCCTTTGTCTCTTAAGTGTTACACTTTTACTTTTATATCTAGTAAAATGTCGTTTCGTTTACGTAATTTAGGGTCTATTATTACTTCTTTAGATTTTAAATTAATAAGTTCTTTAGTATTAAATGCTTTTATAAGGCAAATCTTATAGGCTCTTAACTCGGAAAGTATTTAATCTTTGTCTATATTACTCTTTTCTAGCGTGTTATTAGTATACTTTAGCCTCTTAAAGAGTTAATTAGTAACGACGTGTATTAAACCTTTGATATACCGAACTTCGAAATTAAATAGGCGTATTTAAGTAAGCTATTTAGTAAGTAAGGCGCTAAGATAATCGTGGGCGGCTCTATTTAGTTAAGTAATTAGGGTATTAGCGTTTATTTTAATAATAAAGTGTACGCTAACGAGCTAGATTTTAAACTTCTTTAAAATATAAAGTATGCCTTTATACTCTCGCTTAGTAATATTATATTTAGCTTTAGTCTTACTCTAAAAACTACTCTTGTACTTTATAGGTCGTATTTTATTCGTTAAAGGGTCTCTTTAGCCGAGGAAACCTCCTTAACTTATGTTACTCGAGTCGACACTAACAACTATCTCTTTAGTACCCTTACTATAATTAATCTAATATAAAACTAAAAACGAGTATAACGTATCTTTAAGAGTTTATATTACTTTATTATAAATCTCTAAGTCTTAAAAGAACTTGACTCCTTTTCTAAATAGTACGTATAATAACTCAGCGATTAATTAAAAGTTTTTAATTTAAATTTAAAAGTAAATAATAAGGCCTAAGAATGCCTTGACTTCTGTTAGGTTGCCTAGTAAGTTCTAGTTCTTAATCTTAACTAAGTGTCTCGTCGAAAGTTCTTTCCCCTTAGAGTTATAGGCGTATCTTATAATGTTTATACTATCTAAACAAAACTAAGACTTCAGGCTAATAATAACACCTACTCTTTCTAAGCGTTCTAGTGTCTTGTCGAGGTTTTAAATGTGCTCTAAGATAAATCTTCGGATTCTAGGACGAGTTTCTTCTTAGTTATAGTCTATATATAGTCCCTTAACTCTTATATTATCTAAGAATAATATAAATACGTTAGGAATTAGTGGCTTTAGTATACGAGTAATTGTTTTAATAAACTAAGTAATAGAGTTTATAATACTTTAGGGGAGAGTTGTGTTTTTAATTAGGCCTACGTTTAGAATATAAAAGGCAGTTATATCTCGGCTAAACTTGTGGAGAGTTTATTAATTATAACCGGAGTATAAGTTAACGAGGCTAGCGACGTAATAACCGGCGAATTCTTTAAAGAACTTATTTACTAAAAGTAAAAGATTAATATCCTTTCGTGTAACGGTATTTAGTATAGTGGCTGAGTTAATAAGTCTATATTTTCTAGATTCTTTCTTTTTTACTAAAAACTAAGCATTTCGGTATAAGCCTTTAGAAAGCTCAAGAATACCCTTATCGAGACGCTCTTGTACCATCTTCGTGACTTCCGGGACTAAAGCTCGTGGCAACGGAAAGTTAGGGGCTTACTAAGTTTTGTGCTTAATAGTCTTAATAACGACTAGGGGAGAGACATCTTTATAAAATTTATTATATTCGGGCTAGTTAAACGCTATAGCTCCTTCTCTATTAATTATTATTTTATTAAAGAGAGCTCTCTCTTTAAGTTATAATAGCTTCTCGACGTTAAGTTTAGTTAGTCTTTTTAGTGTAAGTCAGGAATTGCAGGGTATATTAGTAAAGCGTGGTAATAATAAATCTTAATATTTCCCTAACTATTCTTACTTAGTCCCTTTGTCTTTTAATCTCTTATATTAATTATTTCTCTCTTCTAGGGGGTCGCTTATAAGGTCGGCTTCGTTAACTGGCTAGACTTTCTTGGCTTTCGATTTATATATAATGTTAATCCGAGTAATAGTATTCTAAGTGCTCTAAAAGGGGTTCTTAATCGGGAGATTATTATAGTTCTTCGTTTATTTGAAGATAGGCGTGACTTTAGTTAAAGAACTAGCTTTAAAAGCTCTAAGAAAAAATAGTTCCGTAGTTGACTTCTCTTCTAAGAATATATTTAAGATTACCTCTTATTAAAAATCATTAAGTATTAATTCCAGGACGTAAAACTCTCTTTTTAAGTACTCGATAAGAATAATATCGCCTTTATTATTATCACTTAGTACTACTTCGCCCCCCCCTTTATAAAGCTTGCCCTTAAGCTTTAATAATTAAGGGTTATATTATAAGGGGTTAATCGAGTATTTTAAGGCACCAATAATAGCGCTCGATATATAATTAATTACTCTTTTCTTAAGAAGTCTTTTTCTTCGTAGCTATCTTTAAAGTCCGTTTGTTTTAAAAAGATCATACCTATCCCGTTTTCTTCCCAAAGAGCTTTAGCGTCCTTAGCATCCTCTGTAATATCGTTAGTTTTAATTATAGTAATATCTCTTAATTGTTAATCCCAAAACTAAGTTAGTATAATGTCTTTATTATAGTCTCTAGAATAGCAAAACAATACTCTGGCTTTATAAAAGAATAAAAAGCCTAAAATGACCTTTATGCCAGGGGCGTCTATAATATAGAATCTATTATTAACAACGTAATTGCCTATAACAACCGTAATATTATTAATAAAACTAACAAATCAGGACTTAACTCTAGTAATTGTTTTTAAGGCTATAGTCTAACTTCTAGTAATAGGGAGCTCTAAGAGAGTAGTTACTTTAAGTGTTATATAATTAACTTTAGCTCCTATGTTAAAGGTAGCTCTAATATTAGTAACCTTAGTTCGGCTAGGTATAATAATAATAACCTTTAGTACTAGCGAGAAGTATGAGTTTCCTATGTTAATTATTGTCCTTAGTAAGGCTACTTTAGTATATAATAGTTCTTAAGCGCGAGTGCGTTTTATTAAAAGGTTCTTAAAAATACACTTATTAAGTAGTATTATAGTTCTAAGTAATACTATAAAGATCAGACTAAAGACTGGGATAGCGCTAACTATAAGCTATAATACTAAGTTATTAATAAGAGCTTCTTATTATATAAATAATTAAAGTCGCTAGCGTCTTTATTATGTTTTAAACTTTGCCGCTAGTAGATTTCTTAAGATAAAGCTATAAATTATAATGCACTCTTTTTAATACTTATACTTTAACTTAAAGCCTTCCCGTTTAATTTCTTTAAGTCGTTATTTATAATTCGTAGTTATAAAAACATTAGTAGCATAAAGGTTCAAAAGAGTATATAAAGTGCCGTGAAGTAGTTTTTAATACACAATAATATCTTCCCTAGTTATTAACTCTAGTTCTTCAAACTCTAAGGTATTAATATTAGCGATTAATTCCTTTTATATACGTTAGTTAATCGTTTTAGTAAAGAGACGAGATACTTTAGGCGGGTTTATAAAGACTATAATTTCTCTTAACGTGAAGTTTCTAAAAAGCTCCTTTTATACGAGTAATTTGTTTAAGATATTATTAAGCCTATAACTATTTCGAGTCAACGCCTCTTACACGCGAGGACTTTAGAATAACGCTATATAAGATATAGGTCTAGGGATAGCTAATAGTGTTACTAGTGCCTTAGACTTTAAAGCTCTCTTTCTTATTATGTTACTAGTAAGTGATGTTTTAGAAAATGTTTTTAGTGTCGTAGTAAATGTCGTTTTCGTGCTTAGGTTAAAGACTTTAGACTTATTACGGGCTAGAATCTATTACGGTGTTATTTTAATCTCTATTAAGCTGTTAACGTCTATAATATTAGCGAACTTAACTAGTTTTTTAACATTATAGGGTGCCTTTGGTTTATTATAAGTGGATTAAGACTTGATCTTCTCTTAGAGCTTGTCCGAAGTCTTATACGGCTCTTGTCTAAGTGCTCCCTTTCACTGCCTAGTCTCGACCGGAGCTACTATAGCTTTAGAATCAGTACTATTAGTGTTATACGCTAGCAAATTTTAGATTTGTGTTAATTAGTATTTAGTGTAGTCTTATTAACTAATAATATCTAAGTTAAAGTCCCCCGTAAGTTCTTCGATGAACTTAATATAACCTATAATAAGAACAGTCGGAGATTATGTCCCTTTATCTCCCTTTTCCTTAGTAAGCGTAACTTCTTTTCTTGCCTTAAGGAATTCTTTAACTACTTTGGCTCGTCACTCAAGGTTAAAGTCGTACGAAGTATTTAAGACTCGCGTTAAGATATAATGTCTTTTAGACCTTTTATTTAAGGGAAACTAGACGGGGTATAACTTCTTCCCCTCTTACTATAAGCTAATATAAATATAATTAATATCGTCGGCTTCATAAATAATACTAAGACTAATCTATTTCTTATAGTCATAATATTAGTTTATATAGTTATAATACTCTTAGGGTCTCATGCCTAACTAGTGTTAATTTATACACTAGCGGTAACTATAATTATCCCTGGCACGTTTATTATACCTTAAGGAACTCGAATTTATTATACTATAGTTAACGATAACTTACTCTTAGGCCTCTTTAAAGAATATAAACATATTAACTTTAATAGTAAAGTTAGTATTAAAGGCTCTTTGAACTACTACTCTGAGAATCCTTATATGTTTTAATCCTTTAGTAATAAAATCCAAATCTCTTATATTAACCCTGCTTAAGTTCCTAGTAACTTTCTTTAAGGTAAAGAGGAAATTAAGTGTAAATAGCTCTTCGTCTTATTACTTTAGTACTCTGGAAATCTCGTCCCGTATAGAGTTGTCCTTATAGTTAGTAAAGTTAAACTAGTACTAAGGTGTTAGTCTATTATTATAAGGCGGAATAATATAAGTCGTTAGCTAAAGTATAAAGCGCTTAGCGAATAAGTTAGTGTTATTAGTGTTGCCTTATACTCGGTCGGTAATGCCTTGCTTTTTAGTAATAGCGCTTAGTTCCTTCTCGGAGTTGAGGTGGGCCTTTATAATAAAGTAGACCTTTTTAAATAAGTTTATATTATTAATGTTTAGGGTTTTATTATTTTTAAAAGTAGCCCGTATAGCTTTGGTTTATAGATTCTAAGGAAAAGAGAAGATAAATCTCATAGAGGCTTACTTGTTAGTAAGGTTACTACGGTTAATATAATTAATAATAACCTCTTTAAATACTCAGAAGAAGTCGCGGCATTATTTAGGAGTAGGCTCGCCGTCCCTTACAAGAGTCTTAAAGTTATACTTAAGTCGGTTAAGGTAATTATTAGTATATAGGCGGCGCTCCATATTATCGCGCTAATACTCCTAAATTATAATATCCTTAAAGCTAGTATAATTACTCTCTTTAAAGCCTAAAAGCTTCCAAATAGTTTATATATAAGCTTAAGTAACGTACTTAGCCACTTACTTTTTCTTAACTTAATTATTAGTGACTATATAGGCTATAAAGTATTAATCGAGAATCCGGAAGTAGTTACTGACATTAATTCCGTTAAAGATAGGGGCATTTAAGGTTCCGGCAATAGGCATAAGCTAATTAAAATAGATTTTCAGGTTTTTTAAGTCGTCTATAATAAAGGTAAGGCCAGAGTATTAGTGTGGCCTTATAAGATTAGTAAAATTAAAGCTACTAGTCCCTTGCTTTTCTTTCTTTCCCTTGTTCCTCTTCTAAGAAGTCTCTAAGGTTTAAGAAGTAATGTCCTTAGAGAGTATAAAGGTATTAAGGCTTAGCCTAATAGTAATTCTAGGTCTAAACGGAGGAGTTACTCTTATTAAAATAGAGCTAAAGGGCATTATAATATTATCGAACTTACTTATCTTAGGGTTACCGTAGCCGTAGTTAATGTTTCTATTATTTAATATTATGTATTGTCGTAAGAAGGTAGTAGTGAGGTAAGTTAATAGTGTCGTCGATTAGAATATAAGAAAGTAACTAAGAATGCGGTGTATTAATTACTAAAGAAATATAAAGGAAACCCCTTCCCTTAAAATAGAAAGTATATATATTCTCACTTACTTTAAAGCGAGATAAATGTTAATAACTCTTAGTAAAGGTTTAGGGCCGTGCTCCTTAATTAGCCCCTAGCGAACGTTAATAACTACTAAACTAAAACAAACACGCCTTAAAGCTTAAGGCTCGTACACGGAAATTATAAAAACAATAAAAGTAAATATAATAAAAAAACAAAGTAAAGAGATCAACACTCGGCGTAAGCTACCTAGGCTTTAGACTAGCCTAGAAGTTCTATATCTCGCTAAACACTCCAAAATACAGGCTCGCTAGTACTCTACTTAAGCCTCTAATATGTTAATTTCAGTTCCGTTGTGAAGTCTCGACTTTTCCTAGTGTTTAAAGAATACTAGTTACGTCTAGAAACACTAGAACCTTCGCTGAGAATAGAAACTAGTGCGAAGTGGCTAGGCACTATGTCTCGGAACGATAGAATTAAAACAGTAGCCTAAGGGAGACAGATTTTCTAGTACTATAAGTGCTCCTACTTTATAGCTTTCCCTAGTTCTTTAGTAGTCTTCGTTTTCTTTAGGTTAAAGGTCTATATTTTCTATGTTTATCGTTTTGCCTTAAGGGCTAAGAGATAATTAACTAAATAGCTCCCTTAGTTTAGACAATTGTCGTTTTTCTTGACTCTCCTTATATAAGTTAGCACATAGGGGCCTCACTATTATACTTACTTAGTTCCTCCTCTAGTAGTAACTCACTCCCTACGTCGGTTATTAAAAATATATAGGAGAGACGAACCCCTAATTTATATAATAAGAGAGTAATATATAGCGAGCCACCAGAGGAGATTCTAGGCTCTATAAATAACAGATCAATTAAATCTAAAGATATTATATATTTGGAGAGTACGAATCGGCAAAGGAAGGGAGGGAAAAGGTTCTAATAAATAAAATATATCTAGTGTTGCGTTCTTGACGTTCTATAGTCAAGTGTTAACTCCTTATATATGTGAAGGACCAGCGCAGTCATGTGACAAAAGAAATCAGGGGCTGTCCCCACCATAATAACTAAAGAGTAGTTGTCGGAGATTAAATAGTATATTATCGATAACTTATATAAAGGTTTTATTAAGCCCTCTAGCGTGTTATATATAGCCCCTATTCTCTTTGTTAAGAAAGCTAATAGTAGTCTCCGGCTATACGTCGACTATTATAAACTAAATGCCTTATTAAAGAAGAACCCTTACCCTATTCCCTTAATTAACGAGATAATAGTACGTATTTATAAAGCTAAGGTTTTTACTAAGCTCGACATATAATAAGCTTTCCACTGTATTCGTATATCTCCTAAGAGCAAAGATTACACGACTTTTTAGACTTAATACGGCATATATAAGTATAAGGTCCTTCCTTTTAGCTTAATTAATAATTTAGCGACTTTTTAGCGGTTTATAAATAAGATCTTAATAAAGTACCTTAACGACTTTTACGTAACTTATATAAACGATATCCTTATATATTCGTTAACCCCCGAGAAACACGAGGTTTACGTTAAAAAGGTAATAGTAATTCTATAAGTACACAAACTTTAGGTTAATATTAAGAAGTCCGAGTTTAGTATATAAAAGACAAAGTTCTTAAGATTTATTATTAAAGTCGATAATATTAAAGTAGACCTGGAGAAGGTTAATATAATTAAAGACTAATAATATATTAATAATATACGAGGCGTGCAAAGTTACCTTGGCTTTTATAACTTTTATTGCCGGTTTATTTAGGACTATAATCGCATTACATAACCCCTTACGATACTTACTAAAAAAGACGTTCCCTTTGTCTTTAGTAACACTTATAAGAACGCGTGAGAGACTTTTTAAGAAGCCCTTTAATCTACGCTAGTCCTTCGCTACTACGACTTAATAAAGTAAACGCGACTAAAGACAAACTCCTCTAATAAGGTTATTACTAAAGTCTTGTCCTAACTTTAAGAGAATAGCACTTTTTACCCCATAAAGATACTTTTCTAAGACTATAACAGACCCCGAACTTAATTATTTTATCTATAATAAAGAAATACTAGCGATTTTCTAGTTATTTAAGTAATATCACCCGGAACTCTTAGGTGCCTAAAAGAACGTTCTTATCTACACAAACTACCGGGCCCTAAAGTACTTTATAACTACTAAGAACTTAATAGCTAAGCAAGCTCGATAGGCTGAATTCTTTACGGATTTCCACTTTATAATTATGTATTATATAGGAACGACTAATATGTTAATTAATACCTTATTTTAATGAGATTAAGACCTTATAATTACAAAGGCACGTAAGCGGGCTATTTATAATTAACAATTAATTCTAACGAACAAAATTAACCCACGAGTCGCCGGCGACTTCTAGCTCTTCGCCGTCGATCTTATAAACGCTTATATTAAGGTCGTTAAGACTGTACCCCTGGCACTTGTGAAAGCCATAGTCCCAGAATATAACCCTAAGTCTCGTGATATCCCCTAAGTAAAGCCCGAGTTAGACGTAGGAGTATTAATAGACCTAGAGACCCCTACGGCCAAGGAGCTCAACCTTAACTCTATAATAGCTTACGATATCGCCGAATACGACGTTATTAATCAAGTATTCGCAACTAATAAGTCATCCCCTTCGCTAAAGCCTTTCTAATAAAAAGCCAAGGAATAGTCGCTAGATTACGAGCTAGTAAATAGTAAGTTACTCTTCTAAAGTCGCCTAAAAGTGCCCTTAGAACTGCCGGAGCTTCGCACGATACTAATTCGCTATATACATTCCTAACCTTTAGTAGTATACGCGGGGATCAGAAAGATAAAGGCATTATTAAGTCGGAAATATCATTAGAACGGCCTTACTACGGATATAGCTTAATACGTAGTAAACTATAGTTGCTCTCGATAAAAAGCCAGTAAGAATAAGACCCCTAGCTTCTTACACCCCTTACTAATCCCTGCTTAGCCGTATTAATACTTCACAATAGACTTTACGAAGTTACTACTAAATAAACATGGCTATAACTTTATTATAGTTATTATTAACCGCTTATTTAAGAAACTAATCTCAATACCTTATAATAATACAATTACGGCTAAAGACATAACTATTTTATTCCTTATCTATTAGACTCGATACTTTAATATACTAGACTTTATTATCTCGGACTAAGGACCTTAGTTCGTCTCTTCCTTTTAAAAAGAGTACTATTATATCCTCGGGACTAAAGTAAAACTAACGACGACGTATAACTTAAACGTTAATAACTAAATAAAGGTAATAAACTAATATATTAAGTAATAACTTCGTCCCTTTTACTATTATTACTAAGATAATTAAAGTAACCTCTTATTAATTATAGACATCGTTTAACTAACGTTACTACACAAGTCCTTAGGCCGCCTGTTTCTTTTTTAGTTACTTAATAGCGTTAAGCTAAGGACTTCCTAAGACTTAGTTAACTTAAAACCGCCGGTTATAATAATAGAGAAACTTAATTACGAGGAGGCTTTATAAGTAACTTTACGAATAAAGAAGGTTATAGAAGTCATATAGTTATTCCTAAAGGACTAATAAGATAAAATAAAACGACTAGTGAACTGTGAGCAACGCGCCGTCGATTAGGACGTTAGCGACTTAGTACTAGTCGACACTCAGAACTAAAACATAGACTAACTTTTAAGGAAGTTATTTAATAAATAGTACGGCCTTATTAAAGTAATTATTAAGGAAAAAGAAAATTAGAAAGTTAAGTTACTAAAGGACTAGTTAATTTACCCCGTCTTTTACTCGTACTCGCTTTATAAGTACGTCGACGACCCCTTACCAGGATAAGTTAGAGTTACGCCGGCACTTATTTAACTATTACTTAAGTAAAATAAGTAAGAAATTAAAGGCATCCTTAGCTTTAAAGTTATATAAAATAAGTTATTTTATTATATTAAGTGGCTAAGCACTAATAAAGACTTAAAGTAGTACTTATACTTAGATATTATAATAGCTTCGTATATAATTAAACGATTCTACTTAAAGTATTTTAACGCTAAGGGCTCGCCGAGAGCTTTCTTAAAGTGGTTAAAGGCTTATAACGCTAATATTAACGACTATAATAACTTAAAAGACGATACGGTTATAGCTACAATTATACAAACGCAGTTTTTTAGGAGGGGGGGGGTAATATTATGACTTATAATGCGCCTCGTATTTTAACTGACACGGGCTCGTAATATCGCTAGCTATGCGACGGCGCTAAGCTTAATAAGGAAGACTAAGTAGCGAGCCTGTAATATATTAACGTAAATGGCATTCGATTACGTTAGGCCCTATTAGGAGGGTCCTTTATATATTTATACTCGAGCCCTCTCTTACAAAGAGCTTTCCTTTCCTCCTTGTCTTTTCTTCTCGATTTTGAGCGTAACTTTAGGCCTAAATACAAAGCTTGAGTCAACTCGCCGTATTAACCTCTAGCCAGCCGTAACAATTAACTTATTATTTACGTATTAATAAAGCTAGCGATTTCCCGGCGTATAGCGCAGGTTTCCTCTAATAACGCTAACGACAGCTCCCTAGTAGTCTTTAGTACGCTAACAACGGCGACTAATAATACTAAATTAATTAATTTAGCGACAATAATAATAACTTCTTTATCTTTCGCCTCGAGGGCGGTAACTAAACAAAGGTACTCTTTAGTTATAAACCACGGGATTTATTATATATTAGTAACTATATATTCGGAGGACTTTCGGCGGTGATTTAAATAATTTAAAATAAAAAAGAAAATAAGAGTACTTACTAGGTTATACCGGGACTTCTTTATTACGTAATATACGCATTTCTTACTCTTAGGATTATTAAAAGCACACTCGTAAAATAGGTTCTTTATAATAAGGCGGACGCACCGAATATAACATTTGTAATAAGTGACGTCGAGAGCTCCTATAGGAATTAGTATAGGCACTGTTTTTAATTAATATACTGTTTCCTTATTAAACTATTTCTAAAGAGTATATTTACTTTTGAATTATTTATTTAATTTAATATAGTCTTTTTAAAAATGTTAGTTTTTAAGCTATATTAAACGAATTAAAGAGATTAGAGAGTAGTATACGTATAGTAGTTATATGTGTGTTAACTAAAGAAGACTCTAAAACTTTTAAGAGGGGCGACATATATATATCTATTATATTATATAATACTAGGGGTTCTTATTATTATTAGTTCTCGCTTAGCTTTGCTATTACGTCTTACTATATTCGGACCCCTTTCGGGGCACTTTCGGGGCACTATTAGGCCGGGATTACACGTTATTAATGTTACGGCTGGCAAGAGGTCGATACGGCGAGTTGACTCTAGCTGTGTATTTGGGCCTCTAGCTACGCTCAGAATCAAGAAGAAAAGACAAGGAGGAAAGGAGAGCTCTCCGTAAGGGAGAGCTCGAGTATAAATACACGAAGGACCCTCCTAATAGGGCCTAGCGTAGTCGGGGGCCATTTATCCACATGTCGCAGGCTCGCCACTAAGTCTTCCCTATTAGGCTTAGCGCCGTCGCATAGCTAGCGATGTTACGAGCCCGTGTTAGTTAGAATGCGAGGCGTATCGTAGGTCGTAATATTACCCCCCCCTCTTAAAAAACTGCGTCCGCGCAGTTATAATTATAACCGTGTCGTCCTCTAGGTCGTTATAGTCGTCGATACTGGCGTTGTAAGCCTCTAGCCATTTTGGGAGAGCTCTTAGCGGCCCTTTAGCGTTAGGATACTTTAAGTAGAACCGTTTGACTATATACGGAGCTATTATAGTATCCGAATATAAGTACTACTTTAAGTCTTCGTTAGCGCCTAGCCACTTAATACAGTAAAATAGCTTATTCCGTATGACTTTAAAACTAAGGATGCCTTTAATTTCCTACTTATCTTACTTAGGTAATAGCTAAATAAGTGCCGGCGTAGCTCTAGCTTGTCTAAGTAGGGGATTATTAATATACTTATAGAGCGAGTGCGAGTAAAAGACGGGATAAATTTACTAGTCCTCTAGGAACTTAACTCTTTAACTTTCTCCTTCTTTAGCGAGTACCTTAGTTAGGCTATACTACTTGTTAGAGAGCTTTCTTGAAGGTCGGTTGATATTCTAGTTCCGAGTGTCGACTAGTACTAAGTCGCTAACGTCCCAATTAATAGCGCGTCGCCCACGGTTCGCTAGTCGTTCTATTTTCTTTTGTTAATCCTTTAGGGACGACTGTGCGACTTCTATAACCTCCTTTATTCGTAATATTACTTATAAAGCCTCCTCGCGATTAAGTTTCTCTGTTACTGTAGCTAAAGGCTCTAGGTTAACTAAGTCCTAGGAAGTCCTTGGCTTAACGCCGTTAAGTAGTTAGAAAGGGGACAGGCGGCCTAGGGACTTGTGCGGTAACGTTAGTTAAGCGATGTCTATAATTAGTAAGAAGTTACTTTAATTATCTTAGTAGTAGTAGCAGAAGGGACAAAGCCGCTACTTAATATATTAGTTCGTTACTTTCGTTTAGCCGTCGACGTTTGGGTTATACGCCGTCGTTAGCTTTACCTTAGTTCCGAGGATACGATAGTACTCCTTCTAAAAGGAGGAGACGAACTGAGGTCCGCGGTCCGAGATAATAAAGTCCGGTATGCCAAAGTGTCGAGTCTAATAGACGAGGAAGAGAATAGCTATACCTTTAGCCGTAATTGTGTCGTTACAAGGTATTAAGACCGGTTTCTTAGACAAGCGGTTAACGATAACTATAGCAAAGTTATAGCCGTGCTTGTCTAGTGGTAGCTTCGTAAAGTCCATTATAAGGTGTTAGTACGGCCGAGCGGGGATTAGTAGGGGGTATAGGAAACTAGGAGTCTTATCTCTTTTAGCCTTTTGCCGGGAGTAACTGCAATTCGCTACGTATTAAGTTACGTTTATAGAGAGGCTATTCCAATGGTATTTACGGCTTAGTAGCGCCTTTATTTTCCCGATCCCCGCGTGTGTTACTAATGGCTGGGAGTGTATATGACGGATAAGTGTCGTGTAAAGCTCTGGCGGCTCTAAGGGCACTTCTAGGCGTCCTTGGAAAAGTAACTTGTCGTTTGTTAGCTCGTAATTTAATAATTATTCCCTGGCTTTTTGTTAGAGAAGTTCTAGCGAAGGCGAAGACTTATTAACTGCGAGTACTTGATTAATAATATCGTATTCCGTGACGTTATAAGCTACTATAGAGTTAAGGTCTAGCTCTTCCGGCATAGGGGTCTCCGGGTCGACTAACACTCCTGTATTAAGCTCAGGTTCCGGCTCTAGCTCTAGCTCTGGCCCGTCACGTGTCTTAATATCGTGGTCCGGGATTATAGCCTCTATAGGTGCTAGGGGTATCGTCTTTATAACATCGATATAAGCGTCTATGGAATCGACGGCGGAGAGCTAAAGGTCGCTGGCGACTCGCGAGTCAATTTTGTCGGTCGGAATCAATTATTGGCTACGGATGGCCCGCTTGCGTGCCTCTATAGCCGTGAGGTCCTAATCCCGTCGGGACAGGGTGTTAGTTAAAGTATTAGTCGTCCCGGTATAGTATATAATCGTGAAATAGAAATCCGTAAAGAACTCAGCCTATCGAGCCTGCCTAGCCGTAAGGTCCTTAGTAGTTATAAAGTACTCTAGGGCTCGGTGGTCTATATAAATAAAGACATTTTTTTAAGTACTTAAGAGCTCTAGGCGATATTACTTAAATGACCGGAAAATCGCTAGTATCTCTTTATCGTGGATTAGGTAGTTAAGCTCGGGGTCTATTATAGTCTTAAAAAAGTATCCCACAGGATAAAAAGTGTCGTCCTCTTAAAGTTAAAATAAAACCTTAGTGACGACTTTATCTAAGGAATTAGTTTCTAGCCGCGTTTGCTTAGTAAGGTCGTAGTGGCGAAAAACCGGCGTAGATTAGAGGGCTTCCTAAAGAGTCTCTTATACGTTTTTACAGGCGTTATTAAAGACGAAGGGAACGTCTTTTCCGGTAAGTATCGTGAGAGGACGTGTAATGCGACTGTAGTCTTTAATAAACCGGCGGTAAAAGTTACAGAAGCTAAAGTAGCTTTATATACCCCGTATATTATCGGCGTATCGCCAGTCCTTAATTATACTAATTTTTTTTAGGTTTACTTCCACGCCATCGACTCTAATAACGAATCCTAAGAACTTAGTCTTTTATACGCTAAACTTAGACTTTTTAATATTAGCTTAAAGTCTGTGTGCCTATAATATTGCTATGACTTTCTTAACGTGGACCTCATGTTCCTCCGGAGTGGACGAATATATAAGGATATCGTCTATATAAGCCGCGCAAAAGTCGTTAAAGTGTTTTATAAGAATATTATTAATGAATCGCTAGAAAGTCGCCGGACTATTAATAAGGCTAAAGGGAAAGACTTTGTACTTGTACGTACTATATTAGGTGTAAAAGGTCGTATAGTCTTCGCTCTTAGGGGACATATAAATGCGGTAAAAAGCTTATTAAATATTAAGCTTTATAAAGACCTTTGCCTTACAAATACGAGCTATTATCTTATTAATTAAAGGGATCGGGTACAGGTCCTTCTTTAATAAGGCATTTAGCTTCCGGTAGTCGACGCATAGCCGGAGACTATTATCGGCTTTCTTAGCGAAAAGAATAGGGGCCGCGTAGGGTACACTAAAGGGCTTAATAAAGCTTTTATGTAAGTTATTAATAATATACTACTTAGTCTCCGATAACTGTTTTTCAGTTATACGCCAGAGAGGTTTAAAGGACAAGTCATTCTCTTTAGTAAGTTTAATTTAGTAGTCTATACCTTGGCGATGCGTTAGTAACTCGTTAAAGGCTCGTCGGGAGAAGAGAGGAGTATACTCTTAGTACTCTACCGGGAGCTTTTTACTTACTAGCTCATTATCTTACGCGTACTTAGCCTTTAAGGCCTCTTTTAGGGTTAAGTCTCTATTTATTAATACGAGTTCGACGCTTAGCTAGTCCCGGGCCTCTTGCCGGCGACAAGTTAGTTCTTAGTCGATCTCAAGTACTAATATCACGAAGGTTTATATCTTATTCTTCTTAGCCCTCTTAGGTCAAAGGTACGTCGTAGATATTACTACTACTGATATAAGGAAGATTTTTATAATAAGTACTTTTATTTAATAATTCGCTAAAGAGGCTTTACGGGTTCTCTTGTCTTTAAGTAGTAATCCCGGATCACGGGATATTAAAGGGTTTAATTACTCTTTTATAACTTATAGGCGCTCTTTAACTTCTCTAGTAAAGCTTAAGGGTCGAGTTAGCGAGACGCTAGTAGTAAGTCAGACGGGGGCCTTTGTCTTAGGGGAATCGTCGAGCGCCGCAAGCTTAACTTGTCTCTAGCGGTGGTTATTTATGTCTATAAGGGCATCTCTTCGTTTCGCGTTAAGTTAGTAAGACTTAATAATTAACTTATTAAAACAGTTAATATTAACGAAGACTCGCTAGTCAAAGTACGGCTAAACGGGTATATTTAATAGTTATTCTAGTCGATTACGGTTCTTCGTATATAATTACTTTAGGTTATAATACTCAAGGAACTTCCGACTAATTAAGACGTCAGTGTTTCTTAGGTCAGTCACTAGAAAGGGGAAGTTAATTCGCTAGCGGTCGATTGTTAAGGTAAGTAAGACGGCCGTATTAATTGGCTTGCCTTTCTTACTATTATAACTAATTAAGACGATTAGTTAAGAGAGGGATATAAAGGAAATATTAAATTACTTAATAAGTCAGTATACAAAAGAGGTTTTAATAGTACCGAAAATATTTGCTCCGCTATTAATATATACAAGTGTTTTAATAAAGAATCCATTCTTTCTTAGTTTAATATTAATTAAGAACTGTTGTCTTCTAATAAGAACACAAAAATCAAATATTAAGTCCTTTTACAAGTTATAGCCTATACCGAGGTGTAAGTCTTTACTACGGCCTAAGAGTTTTTTAATAACTCGTCAGTCTCTAGATCCTCGCCGACGACTAGCTAAGAAATCGATTTATCGAGAGCCTAGTCTTTACGGCGTTTAGAGCAGTCGCTAGCCTAATAGCCGGTCTTGCTACAGTAGAGACAAGTGTCAGAAGAGACGTCCCTAAGTGTAAGAGGAGGTACGGGGGACTCAGGTCGGCGCAAGACGGGCGAAGGAGAGGGCGTACGCTGGCGGACATCCGACGACTGTCTTAGAGTCGGTAGTCTCTATACGTGAGTAACAGGGGTAAATAAAGTCAAACGCTAGCTGTCTTTCTTTAAGATACCGCGCGAGTCGCTAGTGTTAGTATTATTAAAGGAGACTCGAGGGGCTTCGCGGACAGTAGTAGTAATATGTTTATTAGCTCGTCCGGTAGCGATATTCCGTAGCTCGCGATCTAAGACAACTAAGAACTCATTAAGAGCTATATAATCTCCGGCGAATTTATATTTCTTAGTTTAGATATTATACTTAAGCTTATCTAAGACCTTCTCGTATACGTCGTCGAACTAGTAGTTAAGTGAGATTTTTCTAGTAGCCGCGTACGTCGTAAACTTTATATAGAATTCGTTATAAGTTATATTACTTATTTATAATTAATTATACTTAAGTTTAACAACCTATACTTAGTTATAGTTAAAGAAACGCTAGTCTAAGGCCTTTAAGACGTCGGCGGCTCTATTGAAGTCTTTAGCGAAGTCAGGGTCTATTTATTAAAAGATAATAGTCTTAGCCTCTCCCTTTATATACTTAAAGTAAGTATAGACCTACGATTCGCCGGTAAGGAAGTTACTTAAGTACTTTTAAATAAAGAGCTTTATATTTATCTTCTAGGCGTTGTATTTAACTTCGCCCTTATAGTCGTTAAAGGGGGTACGGGGGTACTTGACCTTATTAGGCTTAACGGCAGGGATGGCAAGGTTCAGCTTAAGGAGGTAATAGTCGGCGGTAGGCTAGAAGTCCGCCGTAAGAGCACGAGTTGACCGGTCGTAAAGAGGAGAAAAAGTACGAGTCTCTTAACGCGAGTTGTCGGCAATATATTAGGCGAGGGCCTATGTAACGGCAGCGGCGACAGTAGAGCTCACGGAGTCCCTGATCAGCTGATCTACTCTAGCTTGTTAAGCGGGGGTAAGGCCCTCTATATCGGTAGGCGCCGGCGATGCGTCGAAGAAGCTCTAGGGTTTGTCCTCTAAGTCTAAGTCGAATCCGTTAAAGCTTTCCGGCTCCTCTAAGAGAGTCTTAACTGAAGGGATAAGGGTGTTAGTAAAGCCTAGCCGTATAAGGGCGCTCCTTTCTCTAGAGCTTCGCCGACAAGGGGGAGAGACTAGTAAAGGTAGTAAGGTGAGGTTAAGGGGTATTTAAGGTTGTTGATCGATTTATTAATTAGACATACGTTTAAAATAGTAACGCGCGTTAAGTTACGACAAAGTAAGTTGAACGCGAGAGAATATCTAGCTTTCTCTAGGACAGTCTACTACGAGGGCAGAGAGGTGCTTATCTGTCGAATAGGCCAAGGTATTAAAGCTCGTTATTAACTTATTATAAGGGCAAGTCGATAAGGCGTAAGACTAAGTGAGATATAACGCTTTATAGCGAAGGGGTATTAGTCTTTTCTTATATTACGGCTAGTAAGAGGTCGATACGGCGAGTTAACTTTAGCTGTGTATTTAGGCCTCTAACTACGCTTAGAATCGAGAAGAAAAGACAAGGAGGAAAGGAGAGCTCTCTATAAGGGAGAGCTCGAGTATAAATACACGAAGGACCCTCTTAATAGGGCCTAGCGTAGTCGGGGGCCATTCATCCACATGTCGCAGGCTCGCCACTAAGTCTTCCCTATTAGGCTTAGCGCCGTCGCATAGCCAGCGATGTTACGAGCCCGTGTCGGTTAGAATGCGAGGCGCATCGTAGGTCGTAACAATTAAATACTTTGTCATTTTTTTATTATTGTCTCTTATACTATTAGTTATTTACTTTTATATATATTAGAAATGGTTTTTTTAAAAGAAGTTTTGCCTGTGTTAGTCTATAGGTCCTTATATAAGTATACTTTAGTTTAGGAAAGGGGGTGCGAGTTAAAGTTAGGGATTAGAGCCTAGCCGGACTAGTTTTAGTAAATATTTAGTGGGGTTTCGTAGGGGTTCCGTAGTATATAGTCTAGCTCCCCTCGCACTCTCTTTAAAAATAAACAGATTTTTAAACTATATATTTAACTACTTTGTCGCTATACTCGCATTAGAATATATTTACACATGCGGCGTAGTACATAAACCGGTACTACACCGACAGTAACGGCTTTATCCCTTTTATTACTATTACTAAGACAATTAGAGTAACCTCTTGCCGATTATAAATATCGCTTAATTAACGCTACCGCACAAGTCCCTAAGTAACCTCTCCCCTTCTAGCTACTTAACGGCGTAGAGCCAAGGACTTTTTAAAACTTTATAAATCCGGAACCCCCGGCTATAGCTACTAAGAAACTCAACCGCGAAGAGGTTTTATAAGTCGCTTTACGTATAAAGGAAGTCACGGAGGTAGTTTAATTGTCCTTAAAAGATTAATAAAAGAAAATAAAACGGCTAGCGAATTACAGTCGACGCGCCGTCGACTAGGACGTTAGCGACTTAGCACTAGTCGACACTTAGAATTAAAATGTCAACTGACCTTTAAGAAAGCTCTTTAATAAGTGGTATAGCCTAATTAAGATACTTACTAAAGAAGGAGAGAGTTAAAGGGTTAAACTCCCGAAGGACTAGTAAATTTATCCCGTCTTTTACTCGCACTCGCTTCGTAAGTACGTTAATAACCCCTTACTTAGATAAGCTAAAGCTACGCCAGCACTTATTTAGCTATTACTTAAACAAGATAAGTAAGAAATTAAAGGCATCCTTAGCTTTAAGGTTATATAGAATAAGTTATTTTATTATATTAAGTAACTAAGTATTAATAAAGACTTAAAGTAGTACTTATATTTAAATACTATAATAGCTTCGTATATAATTAAACGGTTCTACTTAGAGTATTTTAACGCCAAGGGCCTGTTAAGAGCTCTCCTAAAATGGCTAAAGGCTTATAATATTAGTATCGACAACTATAACGACTTAAAGGACGACACAGTTATAATTACAACTACGCGAACGTAGTTTTTTAAGAGGGGGGGGGGGGGGGGGGGGGGGGGGGGGGGGGGGGGGGGGGGGGGGGGTGGGGTAATGTTACGACCTATAATACGCCTCGTATTTTAACCGACACGGGCTTATAATATCGCTAGTTATACGACGGCGTTAAGCTTAAAAAGGAAGACTAAGTAGCGAATATATAATATATAAAAATAAATGGCGTTCGACTACGCTAGGCCTTATTAGGAGGGTCCTTTATATATTTATACTCGAGCTCTCCTTTATAAAGAGCCCTCCTTTCCTCCTTGTCTTTTCTTCTCGATTCTGAGCGTAGCCTTAGGCCTAAATACAAAGCTAGAGTCTACTCGCCGTATTAACCTCTTGCCAGCCGTAACAATTTATATATTAAAAGATAATAATCTTAGCCTCGCCGGCGGTATACCAAAAGTAAACCTTAACTTAAAATATCCCGTTCTTAAAGTTACTAAAATACTCTTCTAAAAATAGCTTTATTTCTATTTTTTAAGTATCGTATTTAATATCTCCCTTATAATCGCTAAAGAGGAGTCGGGGGTACTTAACTTTAAAAGGCTCTATTACTAAAATTAATATATTTAATTTTAGTAAATAATAATTAGTAATTAGCTAAAGGTCGGTTATAAAAGCACGTGTTAATTAATCGGAAAAAGGGGAAGAAGTACAAGTCTCTTAACAAGGGTTATTAATAGTATATTAAGTAAGAGCTTGCGTAATAGCGGTGGCGACAATAAAGCTAATAAAGTCCTTAATTAGCTAATTTACCTTTATTTATTAAGCGGGGGTAAGGCCATTTATATTAGTAGGCTCTAGCGATGCGTTGAAGAAGTTTTAGGGTTTATTCTTCGAGTCCGAGTCGAATCCTTTAAAGCTATTTAATTCTTTTAAAAAAGTCTCGACTAAAGGGATAAAAGTATTAGTAAAGCCTAGTCGTAAAGGGGCGCTTCTTTCTTTAAAGCTTTACCGACGAGGGGAAGAAGTTAGTAGTAATAGTAGTGCGGGGTTAAGGGGTATTTAAGGTTATTAATTAATTAATTAATTAAACATACGTTCTAAAATAATAACGCGCGTTAAATTATAGCAAGGCAAGTTACTCGCGAGAGAATATTTAGCTTTCTTTAGGATAGTCTACTACTAAGGTAAAGAGGTATTTATTTATTAAATAAGCTAAGGTGTTAAGGCTTATTATTAACTTACTATAAGGGCAGGTTAATAAGGTGCAAGATTAAGTAAAATATAATATTTTATAACGAAGAGGTATTAGTCTTTTCTTATATTACGGCTGGCAAGAGGTTAATACGGCGAGTTAACTTTAGCTTTGTATTTGGGCCTAAAGCTACGCTCAGAATCGAGAAAAAAAGATAAGGAGAAAAGGAGAGCTTTTTATAAAAGAGAGCTCGAGTATAAATATATAAAGGACCCTCCTAATAGGGCCTAGCGTAATCGAACGCCATTTATATTAACATGTCGTATGCTCGCCACCTAGTCTTCCCCATTAGGCTTAGCGCCGTCGCATAGCCAGCGATGCTACGAGCCCGTGTCGGTTAGAATATGAGGCGCGTCGTAGGTCATAACAGGGTCGGTACAATACCAGTAAATTCTGGATATCTGTGTCTGTTGAGATAAATATGAAGAGTACCTAGGTAGGGATAATACATAAAGTCGGATTAAGTTAAGCTAAATTAATAGCGTTTTAGCGAGGAGGCGTTTAATACCTAGGGAGGAGTATTTTGTGGCGTTTTAAGTTTGTAATGGACTATTTATATAATTGGAGTATTCTAATTTACTCCTCTTTATCCCATCCGGCTTTGCGTATGGCCAGATTCCTGGCAATCCCGTACAGCACTGTCCATACTCTCGAAAGTCTCGGTTCAACACCTGTTAACTGCTTGGTTGAGCTTGAACTTTCCAGATTCTCGTGATGCTATGAGAGCTCTACCTGGAACTTCCAAGACACGATTCACGCAATGTAAACATTAAGTTAAGATTTACTCAGACAAATCCATTCATCTCCAGAAAGACCATCTCCTTTTACCTACTCCAACCTGGTCTTCTCGCGCCGGCGATATATTAGAAACATTTTTAACAATCTTCTCGGGCGGCGTGCTTGAAACCGGCTGACTCCCATTGGGTTTCTGTGCCAAGGACGAGACTTTTTCTGCAGCCGCTGAATCTTTGGAGGGTGTCACCACTTCTTCTAGCACTTCTGACATGTATCCACTATCGGACGATGACGGCTTCTCGTCGCTGGCGGTACCGGTTGTGGCAAGTGGAGGCCTTTGTGCCATACTTTCTTCAGGAACGGGAGATGCGTCTTGTGGTGCATGATTGTTTGTTGATGGCGGTTGTCCTTCTGCCATCGCCAGAAGCGGTGCTTCTGTTTCAGTCGAAGTGACAATCCTCAGATTCTGGTCGGGTTGTGTCTCCTTCTTTTCTAATTTCTCTTCTTCGTCTCTTACAGCCGGGGACAATGGCGCTTGCGGTTTCTCTTCAGGTTTCCGAGTCAAATGTTCGGAAATGTGTTGATCTGTCTTAGCCTTCTCAACGGGCGATGGTGGAGGCGTTTGGAGCTGTCGAGTGTTTGGTGTCGACCGTGTTCTATCTGCCGTCTTCCCTGCGCTCGCACTGGCACCGGCACTGGCTTGTTTTTGTGTGGCCTTACCCCGTCGTCTTTGATTCGCTAGTTCTGCACCCTTCTGATTATCAACTGCTTCTTTCTCGGCCTCCATTTTCTTCTGGGCTGGAGTGGGGTATTGTCAGCTACTATCAAACCGTGGAACTGTTCAATTTCCTACCTTTGCTCTTCCCGTTCAGAAGGCGGATCGGTAACGCTGGAAGCAGAGGGCTGTTGGCCATCATGAAATCTTCCCCTAGCAAAAGTTCAAAGGGAGAGTCCGCAACGACATAGAACGTGTTCCTTCGAGAAACAGTCTCGTTGTTGGCGGACCAGTTGAGGTTAACCTGGGACTTCGAAATGACTTCCACATTGCCGAGGCCCGTGTATTGGCGTTCGGTCTCTACGTTTTCGAGGCAGCTTTCGAGGTTGAATTTTCGTATTACAGCTGCTGAGATAAGGCAATCGGGACAGCCGGTATCGTACTTCGCTCTAGCGGGATAGAATAAAGGTCTATCACCGTCTGGTACGTCCAGGGAAAATGTTATGCTGAAGAGTGTGCCAGATCCAGGACTGAATCTTAGCGAGGTCTGGCCTTCTGCACCGGCTGGACTGTCGTCGGGTAAGTCCATAAAAGTGTCTTCTACGAAGTCATCCGATGATGAGAGCCCCTTTCTCCTTGACAGCAAACTTCTAGTGTAGTCGAACTCGTAGCGGAGGAATGCACGTTGCTGGGTGATGAGGTCGTGAGTCCGTTGACTAATGTCCCGAAAATTAGCCCCGAATCAATGGATGGTAAGCTGCGGAATGTAGACGTACTCCATTGCTATATCTCTTAGTAATGTCAAGGCTGATCTAAATCTCTTCGTGACGTCTTGCAACTGCCCAGTGTTGGTCCAGTGAATCATCTGCACCACCCGCTGCATTTTGTGTCTCTTTCCTGGCAAAGCTTGTCCAGTAATTGGATCCAGTCCCATGTACGCCAGGTATCCCATGAGTTCCTCGAACCTCTCAACACTGATTTGCAAAGCGATGCTGACCGTCGGGGGAGGCTCTGTGAAGGAATTGCTGGCTTTGCTCTGTATCTCTTGCAATAAACTGATGAGGATAGGAAGTTCGGAAAGTATCTTTTTAGGAGGTTGATATGGCGAGTCAGATACTCCTGAATAGACGGAATTGAGCTGAGCGATCATCTGCATGGAGGTAATTGTAATTTGAATCGCCCCTAGAGCAGCAACCGGGGTATCCATGGTATTGTTATTTGGTCCCCGAACGTTTGCGGTCAGAGTGGACTGTGTGATTGTTGCTTAACAATAAGAAAAAGATGCTTAGAGAAGCGAGTGTGCATCGAAATGGTACTTGATATTATCGTAGCAGATGACAGGAACTTGATGTTTTATTTGATTGACGGTGGCGAGATCCTTCACCGAGAGTAAGGCTCCGTAGTAGTGTGATCTGGGGTGAAGGGAATATATTCCTTTCTGTTCGGCAGAAGGCTTGACGGGCGGCTTGCTGATCAGGAATCGTGATTCGAAGTTAACACAAGCTGAACTGAGAAGTCGTCCACTCCCAAGAGTTTAGAAAGCCACGACCAATCAATGCGCAGTCAGTGTTTTGAGGTGGGAACACAAGCATCCTATACCAGGCTGTATATCAGCAGACACACTGAATTGAAGCCAATGGAAGACAGCCATATCCGCCATAAAGCCTCGGATTCCGTTCCAGGCGTGCACTTCTTGCAATATTATAAATCCATCACACCCTCGTCCCAGTCTAAGTTTATTGTGCAGTGAACAGTCTGCCTCATCTGCTGAGCCACCTTACAGCCTACCTCTCTCCTTACAAGGCTCTAGCAAGAAAGTGCATCAAGACCGTCAACACGGTGGAAGGCTGCTCTTCTTCATCTCGAGTTAAGTAGATCTGCTTGTCGGTTGATTCAAGCCTTCAGCAGTCGAGATATATCATTGAGACGAATTTCTAAAAGTCTCGTGGAAGATTAAGATTTTATGGCGGAACATGTTGAAACTTTTGAGGGAGGAGGGGCTGCAAAATGCCCTGAATACGCAACAAAAGATGTTCCCAAGGCGACGGGGACATTCGAGGGAATCGACACTCCTGGATATCCCAAACTAGCAGACCTCATGGCGCAATACAACCAAGCAGCGATCTTCCGGCGCTTTCGATCGCTCAACCTTTTCAACTTGATGAGAATGCAAGCGGAGCTTGTGGAGCTCGAAGATCGCCTGAGAGAAACCTTCAAGTCGAACGAGAAGGGGAATCCCTTCCTCCTGCAGGATTTCTTCGAGATGAGCAATAGCGAGGACGATGAGTTGCGTGATTTGTTGGTGAAGATCGACCAGACTCTGCAGAACTACAGTGCGTTAGTCACTTGAGATGAGATGAGATGGACTTGCCAGCTGCTGATGATCGATAGATAAATGTCTTTTGGAGCTTTCTCACGTTGCTTCCCTTAAGAGCCCACACAAGGCGGAACTTCACTTCATCCACAAATGGCTGAAAGGGCTTGAGTCAGGAGAAGGGCAGTCTTTTCTTCGTGGCTCGGAAAGACTGACTTGGAACGTGCTTGATATTAACGAGTTTTTCGTCATGGGAGCTGAGAGATCCGAAGCAGATGCAGCAACAGGACGCACAGTGGATTGGTTGATAACGACATACAACCATATCCTAGGGCGGCGGATAAAGGTAAGAAAAGAAGTCCTATCAATAGCCCTTCTGTAAATAAGATACTCCTACAGTACGGTCGGACCGCTTCAAACACGACAATTTTGTAAACTTTAAAAAAGTGGAGATATTTTCTTATAGGATAATACGCTTAGGTATATAAAGCTATTCGGCTTCTTAGTTTTTTTTATTTTATTATCTAATTAAAAAGTTATAGTCAAATATATCACAAAAAAAAAGTTTTTAAAAAATATGACCCCCCTTGTCTTGGCAACGATATAAGTTTTTACTACTAGGCCCGATTTGGATAAAAGTGGGTCCGTTAGAACGCGAGCAATTAGCTCTATAAGATATATTAGAAGCCTTTAAAGAATGTGGAGGTTTGAGTATTAACTATTATTGAGGTGTTAAGGCTTAAAAATTAAGCGAGTTAAAATATCTTTAACTTTGACGTCAATTCTACCTTACTTTACCACCACTAACACCACCACTAACACTATAGCTAATATGGCTCCCTTAAAGCGTAATAGAGGGGCTACGCTCGCTAAATCACCTCCTGGATCGCCTATTCGGCCAATTAGAAAGCGGCTTCGTCAACAAACACTAGATCAAAGTTCAAGCTCTATAACACCTTCCCTACCCTTACGCCCTACTAAACCTACCTATACCTCTACGCCTACTGCCTTTAATAGTAGTCAAGTCGACGAAGACGAATATGAGGAGGAAGGTAGAGTTCGAATACTTAGTAGCGAATTAGAGAGCTCGGAGAGTGAAGAAGAAGATGATATTGCTTGTAACAACGAGTATTTAGATCAAGATCTTGAAGAGCTAGGCCCGGATAGGCTAGACAGGGAGGATACGGACGAATCAGATATTGAGAAGGATATAACCGACGAGTTTAAAACCTCTAAGTACTTCCGTCAGTTAATAATCGATTTAGGAGGTATAATAATATTACCTTCTAAAGAAGTGCTTGATCTATCAACTTTTGGTATATATTCTTACCTTTTATATATATATATTAATTTAACTAACTTATAAACTAGTTCCTAAAGGCTCTCATAAGAGTATATTCGCTCCTCTTGAAACAAAGAGTAAGTTTACTCGTAAGAGAGCTAGACGTACTCAAAAAGAGCTAAATCGTCAAACCTCTCTTCACAAGCCTTTGCCAAAGCTTTTACAAAAGCCGGCTATTCAACAATCGTCTCTTGCTTTTTTTTTTATGCTAAAAGCTCGCGTAGAAGCTCCTTTGCCTCCAGTTGAAGAAGACGAAGATATATTCGAAGATATTAATTCAAGTGACGACGACGACGACGAGTTTAATCAACAAGTCGAAAAGGAGCATAAAGCTGAAGATAACTTTATTAAGTTAGACGATCTCAACGACGTAGAGTTTATCGACAGTGGACGAAGCGAGCTTTTATTAGACTTACTTATTAGTGACGCTATTACTTTTGATTCTTTTTCTTTTACGCCAAGAACTTATAGAGAAGTTCTTACCGATATTAAGAGTTAATTTAACGACAAGCGTATTATACTCTTGCCTCGCGTACACTTCGAATACTCGCTTATTTAACAATATCTTCAAAATCTCTTAAAAAAGAGTCCTCGTAGAGGTCGAATCGAAGCGTCTCTTCTTGTTGCAGAGAGTAATTATCTAATAGGTGACGGAAAAACTCTTGCCCGTAAAATTAGAGCGTTGTTTCTTTACTATCGCACTTACGGATCTTTACCTTTAGAGACAAGAGGAGGAAAACAACAAAATCGATCGTACTTAGATAACGAAGACGTCTTTCGAGCTTGTAGGACTTAGTTATTAGCTCAAAAGCTTGCTACTGTTACGCCAAAGGGATTTCGCCACGCTCTTAATACGCAAATTATGCCTCGCTTATTAGCTTCGGCTACGAAAAGTAAGAAGCCTTTATTAGGTAAAACTACTAAGGGAAAGTCAACAAAGCCTTGGAAGCCTCTTGGTAAAATAGCCACTTATAAGTGGTTAAATCGCCTTGGATTCTATGCTACTGAAGAGAAGAAAGGAGTTTACGTAGACGGCCACGAAAGAGCTGACGTAATCGAATATCGACAAAATACCTTCCTCCCAAAGATACTCGAATATCAAGCTCTCTCTACGAATTATAAGGAAGACGAGAACAAGGTCTTACAACCTATTACACCTAACCTACCCTTGGGAATCAAAGAGCATGTTATTTACTACCACGACGAGAGTTGCTTTCACGCCAAGGAGTACTCTAAGCGAATTTGGCTTGACAAGAATTAATAAAAAATGCCCTCTAAGTCAAAAGGAGGTCTTATTCACTGTTCTGACTTTATAAGTCTTGAAGGGAGGCTTGTAATTGGTCAAAAAGATGCTCGGCAAATCATTTATCCCGGTGGACCGCAAAAGACGCCTTATTAGGATACAAATTAACTTCTTACTCAAGTCGAAAGAGCTATTGATATATTCGAAGAAAAGCACCCTAATAAAGTAGCTGTTTTCGTATTCGACTAATCAAGTGCTCACGCTAGTAAAGGAGACGGAGCTTTAAACGCTTTTGCAATGAATCTTAGAGAAGGAGGAGTTCCTTTACCTCAAAAGGTAAGTTTCTAGTTATACCTTCCCTTTTAGGAAGTATTTATTAATTAACTTACTTTATAAGATACTTACTTTCCTCCTGATATTAGCGAAGCTAAGCGAGCTCGTGGGTTAGTTGGGACTCTTCAAGAGCTTAATTATAAGGTAGAGAAGGTAGAAAAGGTTGTCGTATTAGGGCAAAAAAGAGAGTTAAGTCAACCATAATTGAAGAGGTTCCAAAGGGAATAAAACAAATCCTTGCCGAACGAGGTTGTTTACTAACAGGTGAGTTATACCTTCCTATTTAAGAAGTATTTACTAATAAATATAGGCAAAAAGCTTCCACCGGCTAAGTGTACTAGTGAAGCTAAAAAGAAGTGTAATAACCTTCTTTCTTGGCCTCCGCCTCCCGGTACTAAGACTACCTGTTGCTTAGCGAGGATTTTGGCCAATTACAAAGACTTCTTTGAATAGAAGTTAGCGCTTGAAAAGATATTATTAGTTAGAGGTCATAAGTGTCTCTTTTTACCGAAGTTTCACTGCGAGCTAAACCCGATTGAGATGTATTGGGCGTATTGTAAGAACCTTTATCGACAGGTTTAGAAAGACACGTTTCCACAGGTATATCACACCTTACTTACCCTTTGAGTTAGTTTTGTTTACTTACTGCTTTTAGGCTCGAGAGGCTTGCTTTAAAGCTCTTGATTCTTGCCCTCTTGATACGCTACGAAGGTACTATAATAGAGCTTCACGCTTTATAGACGCTTACTAAAAGGGGCTTAGCGTAAAGCAAGCCGCTTGGTGTGTTAAGAATCAAAGCGGCCATAGAACAATTTCAGAGACTATAATGAAGGAGTTCGATATAGTCCCAGAGAACTAAGGAGAAGGAGACGAGTTAGCTTGATTTTATTGGTTAGATTTTGTATTTATTTGCTAGCGCGGTAGCTAGCTCAGCAGTTATAAAAGTGCTTTACAAAGAATGATAATTAGAATCCGAGTCTAAGATCTCTCTCTCTGACTTCGTAGAATATCGTAGCTTTGGCCAATAGAAAATCGCCGGCTATTATCGAAACCACCCGAAACGATTAAGTTAATATAACTATTAATAAAGTTCTTTAAAATAAGTTAATAGCTTACAGATATTACTCGCTTAATTTGCCATATTAATTAAGTGATAGCGTTGAGGTAACGTAAGCGAGGTTGTTAATATTTTAAAAGAAAGAAAGTAACAAGAGCAAAGAAGTTATCTTATAGCTAAAGTACGCGCTAAAGACGCTAGTTACTAAGCATTATCACATATAATACTACTACTTACTTATAATTATTATTAATTATAATTATATTCGTTATAATATATATAAAATACTAACTTAATAATTTTACATATCTTCAAATATTAAAAAAATAATTTTCTTATAATTAACTAGTATAAACTAATATTATAGACTTTTTTTTCTTATAGTAGGCTGTATTGTATTTAATAAGGATTTTACAAGCAAAAATCTTTTAAAAATATTCACTATAAGTATTTAAAAATGATAATATATAAAAAAAATAAAAGTCAAAAAAATATGACCCCCCCCCTTTTTATTCTATATAAGAACAACTATTTAACCGCTAGCCCGATTAGGATAAAAGTGGGTTCTTTATGACGCTAGCAATTAAGCGCATTATTTGGTATAAACAGATATATTATAATACTTGAATCCTAAAATTGTCGTGTTTGAAGCGGTCCGACTGTACTAACATTGTCAGCGAAATGCAAACGCAAAGATGGGAGTGATACAATACTCGGGATTGAAAACAACCGCAAAAGTCTTGATCACGCTTCTCTCATCGATGCTTCCAGCCTTATCTATCCTCGCTCTTTACTTCGAAAAGGACGCCTTGAACCGGATTGGGATCATGATTAGCATGACTTTTGTTTTCGCTGCTGCTCTTACTTTCGGGACTGCTGCGAAAAGAATCGAGATCTTCGCTGCTACTGCTGCGTGGGTAACATTATACCCGTACTGCGAAAACTTTGCTAATGAGATTAGATTTGCCGCTGTAGAAGTCGTATTCATTGGGAGCACTGATAGTGGAAATGGGACAAAGCCAGGCTAAGAGAGCCCAAAAATGATCATGTCTCATCGCCATGGTATATCGAGGGAACTTCTAGTAACCGAAATGTAAATTCCTGTCACACCTTGATATTTCAACTTCCGATGGACAGTACAGTAGAATATCTCAGCACCCTATTTCGAAAACGTGCAGACCAGATTGATCAATATTCCATCCATCTTAATACTTCTTAAGAATTCTAAACCTGGGAAGCTAGCAGACGACTTTACATTGTAATTAGAACATTCTGAGAGATGCGCGAGGTGTACAGTACCAGGAAATGCGCAGAACTCGAAGTCACCACGTGACGAAAGGTCTTTGGGATTTGGTTCGCTTTGAGCATTGAGAATACTGAGAGTGTGAATATTGCATTACACACCTACAACTCCTTTTAGTCTAAGATCGAAAAGAAAAAAAGAAGAAAAGAGAAAAAAGGGAATAGAGATATTGCGCTACTAAACGGTGACGAAGCCACCTCAATGATCACCCGACTGACACGGTACTAAACTACCTTGCCTAGGTAGGAGGTAAGTGGTTTCTGACGATACCTTAGTGTACCAAAGTTGAGCCCCAAAGTTGAGCACTTGGGATAGCTCGCTTTAGCCCTCACGACTATTCCTAGTTCCGAACCCACACCCACAAGGCTGCAAGACGACTATGATTTCATTTCCTTTCATTTCTCTCTGTAACATCTTCAAACTTCAAACCCTCATCTTCGATTCCTCACACAAAGCAAGACCAAGCTCCCAAACTCGTCTCTATCCAGTCCAGCGAAATGGCGACCCCCAATTTCAATGAAAGAGATTCCACAAACGAAGAAAACGAACATCTCGGCAGTCTTCCGGGACGAACGATGATCCCACAACCATCTACAAATAAATTGATTATACAACTGCTAGGACCTTCCGGTCCTGCGGGAAGTACACCCATAGGGATAGGACTAGATGAATTGTTTGCGGACACAGAGCAAGGGGGGTTACTCCCGGGAGCCGAATATACATTCGACATGCGGGTTCCAAGGTGGTGGCTTGAGGCGGAGCTGAGTAGATTATCTACTGCGGAGCAGCCTCTCGGTGCAGCGAACGCAGACCCAGAACCCCTCCCAGCAGCGCAAAACGCATCGCCTATACCAGTACCACGTCTCACCTCCTCGTCGACCACGATAGTGCGATACTTCGAATTGTCTGAGACAGAAACGACGTTCATATCCCCATGGAAGAGCCCACCCAAGAAGTATATGGACTTCATGAAGTTTCCCCCAGAGATTCGCAATATGATTTACGAGCTGCTGTTGGAACTTGGTGAACCTATCCCGATCACATCACCCGCGTTAGGGAGAGGAAGTAATCGTAGACTCAAAAGGCATTTTACTGGCCTGTTTGGCGTTTCTAAAAAGATCGGAGAGGAGGCGAGGACCACCTTCTACAGCTGTAACACCTGGGTGGTGGGTAATGGCCAATGGGGCAGTCGACGACAACCAAATCGACATGTGAGTATGACAGCGGCGCAATACTGGCTAAGAAGCCCTTCCCCTGAGCGCTTCAAGAGTGCTAATAGCGCATACAGGCACTCAAGATCTTCCTTGAACGAGTCCCCCGCTACGCAATCGCTTGGATCAGACGTCTTCAGATCGACATCCATTTCACCAACCACCCCTGGGCCCCGAGGTCAGCACATAAAATGTACCCTAGAGATGTGACCAACCTAGAAGGGCTCAGTCGTTCGATAGTGAAGTATTTCAAGCGTGTCGACAAAACTAATGTAGTGAGTGGTGGAGTGCTAGGAAGCTACATTCTGGATGTAGCCCCGACTCTGACAACAGGGCCAGTGAGTGCGATGACACGGCTTTTTGAGATGCCGAATCTGAAGAAGATAATTTTCTTGGATAATGCGGACGAAACGAGCTTCCAGAATGTGGTTGATGGGATGTTGGAGGGGGAAAGCGGCGAAAAAGCTAGGGAAAAGAGTGTTGTGGTGAAAGTGGCGAAGGGCATATTGGGGTGTGGTGATGGATACTGGCATGGGCAGTGGGATATGGAGTAGTTCTGAGTCGTCAAGGGTGCTTGTAACATTGTGATTTGCGAAAATTCTGTTAAGGTCAGTTGTAATCATACCAAGGTGGAAATAGACCAAATACAGGGGAAACAAACCAAAAAGCCAGTTCACAAATCCGTCCTCTTCACCGCGACAGAAGATACTGAGTCGGCTTTTCCGTGACGACATGGAAGCCAGTAGACGTTGGTGGCAGGTGGGGAACGGAAGCCGGCAGTTTGGTAAATTTGACAACCCTTCCTGCAGCTCGTTCATCAGACAGTATCTTGTCAAGTAGAAGATCAAATCCATCGACATTGATGTCAACGAGTGTCAACTGCTTCAATTTCGCAAGTTTCATGAGAATTCTGATTGAGGTCGCAAAGCCCGAAACGGTCGCAGTTCTGCTGAAGAGTCTCAAGGCGTGGATAGAGCTGCCCTGTGGTCCAAAGTGGATGGTAAGTGATCTGAGGTTCGTCATATTCTTGGTCATGTGCTGGCACATTTCCCGAAAGCTTGAGGCGTAGCTACTATTTCCAGACGTCAAGTAATAAAGGCCATTCGTGTATTTGCTAGAATCGTAGCCCATGCGTAGGCAAGCAGTCATCTTCATCGACGTGATTGACGCAACGAGATGTGATCGTGTTGTTCCAATGAATGACCCAAGGACCATGGCATCGGTATCAGGTGGGCGGGTCCCATTTGTAAATTCAAACGTTTGTACGGAGTACAGGATTGGCAGAGCTTCAGCGCTGATCTGTTTGTTGACGTAGATGATGGAGTTCGAGGTCCTGATGTGGTTGGAGCGAGGATTCAAGGTGGATATTGTTCGCACAGGATGTTCCTTGACAATCACCATACGATAGATCATATCACGTATCTCTAATGGGAGAGAGAGGAAACCAGTCTTGGCGGAGTCATCGGCTTGCATGGTCTGCGTAGGATGATCATCCTCCAACCTCGAGTTGGATTGGATAACTGATCTCAAAGCTCGTCTGCTTGGTGCAGAGGCACGGGGTTTCGCTTGGGATGCCTTGGCCGCTTTGCTGGAAGCTTTTGGAGCCATGGTTTAGTGAACGGAAGGCTAGTACAGAGAGCGATATTTGCTTTCTGCTGACTCCAATCGAAGGAGGCCGGGTCAGCTAGGTGTTTTCGTTCCGGACTGTACGGCGTGGTTGGCAGTACAAGCTGAAAAGACTGGTTGGTTCCCAACTGCTCTCTAAATCAACTAATCAGAGAGTAAATGGAAGACACAAGCTTCAATGAAGTCTTGAAGAGATGTAATAGCATAGATGTGCTCTTCCCGCAGTATCTCGTTGTATGATATTTCATGCAATCAAAGGCAGGTAGTGGAAGGTGAAAGAGCCTCAAGCTGGATGTCTTGAAGTCAGCCTTCGATTCCAATACCTATCTCGGCCTAGTGTGGAATTCAGCAGGCTAAGGCAGTGTGGGGAAAGCTCTACCTTAGAATCGGCGTCAGTGGACTTTCGAGCCGACATTCTCCCATTCTCCCATCCATCCTCCCGATGTCCCTTGCTTGCTTGACAAAACAAACTTCTATGACTGCAACCAGCAACAGCCGGTTCTAAGTTGCGCTGGCCTGAGCTGAGTTGATCGGACTGCCAAACAAATAACCCTCATATCCAGCAAATGGGTATGTGGGGATAGCTTCCATTCTTCATCATGTTCCTTTGACCAGATCCATTCGCAATCCAACATGTCCCTCGTTCCTTACTCGTCTCGCGATAGTCGGGAGATTGTCCTGTGAGTAACAGCCCGAGTGCATCGCATTCCAGCACAACACACCACTCTCTGCCCCAGCATGGCCAATGAAGATATACTATGGACACCAATACTGAGCAGATCAATTCTAGCCGTCACAACGATGCCATTGTCATCCGCGATCCCATTTCTCGTCAACTGATCCTCCGCGGGGCAACCCCCTCCTTCTCGTCCGATTGCCCAACATGCCACCGACCATTCCGAGCCTCCTCTCCAGACCGACAATCGTCTCCTCACCGATCGTCCCCCTTCATCAGTCCCGAGTACTTTCGCATGCTACAGTCTGCTCATGATGGAGGAGAAGAACACAATCCGCCATCAAGTCCTATTCGAAGACTTGTCCAGCCAGCATTTCCGTCTGCGGCGAGCAGTACTTCGGGGTCTGTGTCTGACGCTGAATTTGTGACAAGTACACCGGCACCGCAGACTGGCCACAGCATAAAGAAGGAAGCCTTCAGTCCGAATTACTTTCAGAGATTCTTCACAGAGGAAAAGGAACTTGGAAGGGGTGGGAAGGGCGTGGTGCTGTTGGTTCGTCACGAATTGGACAGTGTCTCTCTGGGTACGGATACTGGAGAATTCTGATACGGAAGTGCTGACTGTGTTAGGTCAATTCGCCTGCAAGAGAGTTCCTGTTGGAGATGACCATGCCTGGCTAGAGAAAGGTACACGCCCTGATTGGGTGTATCGAACGTTGCTAACAGAGTAGTTCTCATCGAAGTACAACTCCTTCAAGGCTTGTCACATCCCAATCTCGTGTCATATCGCCACGTCTGGCTGGAAGATGTCAAGCTCAATCGATTCAGTCCATCGGTCCCATGCGCTTTCATTCTACAACAGTACTGCAATTCTGGAGATCTCCTGCATTACATCATTGGTCCGTCTCCTGTCATAAAGAGTACCAAGGAACAACTGAAAGAACAAATGCGAAGAAGGTCTCGAGGACAATCGGATCGACCTGATTTGAGATCTTCCCAGCGGAAGCTTTCTTTCGAGGAAATCTACTCATTTTTCAAAGACATCACTTCAGGATTGGCCCATCTTCACGCCTCGAATTATATCCATCGAGATCTCAAACCCAGTAATTGCTTGCTCCATAAGGATGGCAACGAATTCAGGTGTCTAATCAGTGATTTTGGGGAAGTTCAAGCAGAAAATGTGGCAAGAAAGTCAACAGGCTCCACTGGAACAATATCATATTGTGCTCCTGAAGTCTTGAAACAAGACCAGTTTGGACGATATGGAAATTTCACCACAAAATCGGATATTTTCAGTCTTGGTATGATTCTTTATTTCATGTGTTTCGGACGTCTTCCGTACAAGAGTGCAGATAGCATTCAGGAAGAGTTTGAAGACATGGATATGTTGAGGGCGGAGATAAGTGGATGGTCTGGCTTTGTTGACGAAAGGCGTGAAAGACCCGAGCTACCGAACCAGCTCTACGAGTTCTTGAAAAGACTGCTTGCACTTGATCCCAGCGAAAGACCAAGTGCAAATGACATTCTGACTGCAATTCGCACCGAGAAAGGACTTGAATCTCCATCACGGACGAGGAATGGTAGCAATGCGGGACTTGGTGGCCGGATTATTCAATCATTCGATTCTCCCATGCCACCAGGTACACCAATCAACGGTATTTCTCTCCCACTCGACTTCAAATTTCCCTTCTCATGGAAAACAGAACCCAGTAAACGAGTACGATCAGGTGCATACATTGAAGATGCTTCCGAACCAACTTCACCGATGCCATCTCCTAACTCACAGCTGGTACTCGAAGCCAAGCCTCATTCCCGAACCCCAAGCCCTGAGCGAAACGAATCACCATCGATGAATCCCAGAACACCACTATTGATGCCACCACCCTCAACGCCAATGTCACGCTTCAGACATCAAATCTCAATATACAAACATTACGCCGATACATGGGCACGCCGCAATCAACACACGTTACACCTGTTCCTCAAACTAGCGATTTTCATCGCCAAGGTCGTCAGTGTAACGAAGCCTTGCGCTCCCCTCGTCACGAGAGATGTCGTAATGTGGCCCCTGATTCTCCTGGCTGGTTTTGAACTAGCTGTTGGCCTTGATATTGGCCGGGTGACTGTGGGACTCTTCGTTGCCCATTTCGTGGTCTTGGCCGTCACGCTGCGCTTTGGTGGTGGGTTGTGCATGAGGGATATGAATTGGGGATGGACGGAGTAGAGAGGGGTCCTTTGATTACTTTTCCACATTTGCATTTTAGGGGATGGAGGGTTTTATGATTTGCATTTTTCGGCATTTTGGATTTTTCTCTTTATTTGGTATTTGGCATTTTGCATTGGAATTCAGCATTTGGTGAGGTGGTGGGAATCAGGAAGGCAAAAGCTGGTGGATGGACATGCTGGTGGGTGGATGGGCGGTAATCTTCTTGTACATGAAATACCCAGGGAATCGGCGCATGGTGGTCGGTGCATTTGTTTGAGAAAAAAAATTACTCAGGGTCACATAAGAAATCCCGTCTGTATTTCAATATTGAAGTGAACTAACTCACTTATTCTAAGTTTCAAATTGTCTCATTCTTAACTCAACTAAGTCATCTTGAGTCATCGAATGGAATGGAATCGCTTCGGGGAGGATACGATGTGCTTGATGTGAGAAATGATACGATATGACTTGATGTGATGATATAGAATTGGCTCGAATCCAGATCTCCGGGATTGATTTTCTTTTCTTTCACGTTGTTCAGACAGACTAGGTTCCCGGGGCAGTGGAACTGTGTGATGTTGTGCGCTACACTGTTCCTGACCTTGCCTGGTCTGGCTGGCCTGGTGAGGCAAGAGATGCGAGATCATGTACTGTATGGTACGGGACGGGGAGGTGCATACCTGCATGCATACGGGAGATGAATAGAATATTTCCGGGGACACGACTGTGGAATGGATGGATGAATAAATGAATAAATGGTGGGTGGGGTTTTTAGCTTGAGGATGAGATTGAGATCGAGATGGTGCTTGGAGAATGAAGGGAGGGAGGGTCTTCGAGAGACGAGGATCCGGACCGTGGATCGGGCGGGATGCTGGGTTATGGATGAACGATGAGGTTTTGTTGCGTGCCGAGACAGGACAGACATGACGGGACGAATGATACTGTGATAGCTGGGTCGGGTGGTGGGTGTTTCGAAAGTGCAAAGGTACCTGCGTAGGTTTCTTTTGTTTTTGTCTTGGGCAGAGAGAGACTTACTTGGATTGTTTTTGTGTGAATTGTGAGTTGTGGTTTGTGAGGTATTTGGGTCACGGTGTTAGTGTTGATCTCGGTGTTAGTACCTAGGTATGTAGGTATAGGTGATGAGGTAGGAGAGACGAGGACGAGGACGGCGAACTGTGTAGCGAGATGTCGCTCATATCCATACCTAGGTACCTCGTTACCACACAAACGAGGACGGGGAGGAAAATGGAGATGGAACGTGGAGGAATTATGTAGTGAACGACGGTTCAACGACGAGAGAAAGATGACGATGTTACATTTCTCTCTGAGCTGTCCCTTCGATAAGGTAAATCTTTTTGGCCAATGGAAGGGGAAGGGCATCGAAATAACCTCTCGATAGCGAGGTCAGGGGGGATTGTAAGCAAACTAGAAGCACCAAAGCAAGCGTCGGTTTACCGTGGTCTGCATATTGACTCGATGCGGACCGGTTCGTAGAGCGCGCGAGCTCATGCCGAGGATGGATGTGTTGGTTGGATGAATTGATATATGTCTATCTTCTTACTGGAACAACTGTTTGTAAGTCTACACAGTAAATCCAGCCACTCAATCGTACGGGATTTCCGGGTTTGTTCTTACTACCAGTACATTCTCATTCTCAACTCCCCTTCTTATCTCATCTTTATCTTGCTATCCATTTTCTAATGACAGCTAGCCTTTATCTAAGATATTTACCGAAACTACAGAGGTGTCGAATTCATTTGGTGATGAGGGAGGGGAGGGTTTAACTGGATAAGCTTTGAAGAAAGACAGGGAATCTCGGGTGCGAAGACCAAAGCCGGCTTGGCGTGGAGTTGAAGCTTTTTTTTAGAGGTGTTTTAATCTTGACGACCGACCCACCAATCGTTCCGGTTTTGTTTTCATTCCAATTATCTACTGTTTCCTTATCTGCGGGCCGGCCGTTGATATCAATTGACTTCATCCCATCTTTGAAGAGAAATTCGCCACCCACTTAGTACTATGGAGTGGTGACGAGTGTGATCCATCTTGGAAAAGCTTGTTGAGATGAGATGGAGACTTTTTTGGTGGAGAATTCGAGGATTGGCCGCGTCCTGTCTGTCTTGTTTTGTACACAGCACGACAGGACAGGACAGAATGTCCTCGGAGTACTGTATTTGAATGATGATCCGATCCGGCAAAAGGTAGTGTTGAGAGGGAGGCAAAAGCACAACGTATCATCTGACTGCAGTACGATCCACAACGCCTTTTCTGTTCTGTGATGCATGCCGTCTGTTGTGAAGCTGGAACCTTTTCCAGGGACCCAGAAATCTAAAGTCTGAAGTCCCAAGAGACAACCAAGATGCAGCCAGCCTGGCTGCTTGCAGATCAGGTACGTCGTCATACCCACCGACCGTCCAGCTCATCCCAGTCATCTATCAATCTTGCCCGAGACTCTTCCCAGCAATCAGCTCTTGCTGTCCTGTTGTGATACCCACCTCGATAAGCGAGTGGATGAACACAGTCGAGTGTGTCCTTTTGCTCATTCGCTATTTCCAGGTGATCCGGCGAGCTACATTCATCGCACGAGCCCGGGCGAGGTGAGGATGGTAGTCCCGGATAACGGGACCGACTCCACTGCAATCTAATCCTGCGATTCCAGCTTTGAGGTGCAGATGTCGTGAGCGAGCCTCGGAGTGTTTTCTTTTCCTTGTGTGTGGCACGCCGATTTGAAATATTTTTAGTTGCTGGTTCAGGTATCTTTTGACTGCACAGTAACTCGATTACGAGCTGAGCCGAGCTGAAGTTGTTCATTTGTTTATTAATATTTTCTTTTTGACAAAAGGTCTGTCGCCGAGTATTATTTCGTTGGCCATTCTTGCTTTCTTTGGAGCTCAGGTACTGCAGGAGGAGCTCGAAGAGGCTGAAGGCGTGAGTAAGTGATGTACACAAAAAGTACTTCGTGCTTACCCGACAGGGTTTAAGCCACTTCCTAGTACTTCCTCCCGACCTTATCGCCCACCTTCGCGCCCTTAGTGTACGAACTGCAAGTGCAATGCGATGCGATGCAGGACAATCGTTGCCGTTTCTAGATAAAGGGCAGTATGTAGCTTTCCGCTTGGGATTCAAAGGTACAATCCGTAGACCCATTTCTTCGACTGATTACCTCACTCGGCCTGACTTTTGGATGTTATCAAGATACCGGTACTTTGGTCTCCACACTCTCTTTTTTCTTCGAGAAGCTTATCTAGAGCTTCCTTTACTTCTTTTCCTTCTTTTCCTCTTCCTTTCCTTCTTGTACTCTACTTTGCTCACTCCTTCGACTTATACTAAACAGCCTGAACTTGAGAAAGTCAGCTGTTCCGACTTGGTGGTCATCTCCTCACTACTTTCTGTTGAACTGTCATATATACGTCCGCTCTCATGAGAGTCAGCATCTTGACCGGCTTTCTCCTAGGAGCCGCTGTTTCAGCTACACCAGTGATAGAGAGACGGATTGGGAGATCAATCGAATCTCGAGATGTCACAGTCATCTACAAGAACATCGATGTGATAACTCCGAAAGTCTTCATAATTTCTATGGCAAGTCCCCTTCCCTTCCCTTCCCCTATCAAAGAATCTCTTTGACTAATTCAGATCAGTTCTCGCCAGAAGCCGATATCTGGTATTCGAATGCCAACACTACCGGATCTATCGGTGACCTTCTTGCTAGGAATATCACCATTCCTGGTCTCTCACCTCTTTTCCCAGATGTGCATTGCTTGCAGGATGGTTCGGTGTGCCAACTCACCACCGGCGAATCTGAGATCAATGCTGCGACTACCATCACATCATTGATGCTTTCTCCCTTATTCGACCTGAGGAAGACGTATTTCCTGATTGGTGGAATTGCTGGGATCAACCCAAAACACGGTACCATCGCCGATGTGGCTTTCTCCAAATATGCTGTGCAAGTTGCGCTTCAGTATGAGTTCGATGCTCGAGAGATCCCTTCCAACTACAGCACTGGCTACATCCCACAAGGATCAACCTCTCCCGACCAATACCCGCAAAGTATCTACGGAACAGAGGTATTCGAAGTAAACGAAGCATTACGAGACATAGCCGCCAAGTTCGCCAGCACAGCCAAACTAAACGATACCAGCGACGCCGTTGCCTACCGCGCAAAATACACCACTACCAACAACAACACCGGAATCTACGCAACAGCGACTAAGAAACCCGGTATCATCAAATGCGACACCGCCACTTCAGACGTCTACTATAGCGGCGCCCTTCTCGGCGAAGCTTTCGAGAACACTACCAGACTCTTCACCAACGGTTCCGGCGTCTACTGCATGACAGCACAAGAAGACAACGCTACGCTCGAAGCCATGATCCGCTTCGCCGTACACAAGACCATCGATTTCGCACGCATCATCATCATGCGAACGGCATCGGACTTCGACCGCCCATACCCAGGCGCCAGTCCAGAATTCAACCTCTTCTACTCCTCTCAAGGCGCCTTCGAGCCTGCCGTGGCTAACATCTACCTAGCTGGTACACCGGTCATTAAAGGGATTCTGAGTGGTTGGAGAAAGACTTTTGAGAAGGGCGTTAAGCCGAAGAATTATATTGGAGATATCTTTGGAACGTTGGGAGGGAAACCGGATTTCGGTCCTGGTACGGTTTTTGATCCGGAGGTTGGGCAGCCGAGTAAGAGGGAGGTGGATGGAGGTGTGAGGACCAGGGCGGAGATGTATAGGAGGGCTGGGAGGAAGGGGATGTTGGGTGCGGAGGTTGCGAGGAGGGCGAATGGTGCGGCGTGAGCGTTGAGAGGGGAGGGAGAGAGGGGTTGTATGACTGGTGTGGGTGTTTGATGTGTGATGTTTGGGTGGTTTGGTGTTCGGGTGGAGGTATGTTTTACGATTTTGTTTATCGTCAGCGAAAAGTATGGTCTGGTCTGTGGGATGTGAGGTGATGATTGGGAGGAGAACAGCATATATGGTGTGGTTGTCTATTATATCGAGGGGTTGGAGGTGGAATTGCTCATTGTTCTGCAGAAGAGATGGTGGTGGTGCATTTATTTTACTTTGAAGGTGGAGAGGGGGTATGTTTTCATGATTTTAGACGAGCAGCTTGAAATGCGGGAGACACACCCGCACTCAGAGAAAAAGAAAGTGAGAGAGATAGTGGAGGTTATGATACCATGAGTAGTTATGAGTATATTATTTAGTGTAGTGTAGATATAGGTGAGATAGAGATGAATAGATGATGATTGCCATTCGAGAGATTGAATTGTACGATGCGGGGTTCTCGAAAGTTCTGAGTGTTGAAAGAGGCTTTTGTGAGAGATGGTTACTTTCAAATAATTATACAAACTATTGAGATTTTGACTATTTGTTAATTGACTACACACTATCTACAGGTAAACGCAGAAGTAGTCATCCAAGCGTTCGAAAGATCTATATTCAACTCACAGTACTACCTCCCATTCTACTTACCCATCAACCTATCTACACCTCCCTATCTCATATCCCCACGGTCTGTGGGTTCATAAATACGAAATCCGGGTCATATTTTCGCTTGAGTGCTTTGAGAAGGGGGTAATTGGTGAGCCACTGTAAGGATGGGGAGGGGGTGTTAGTAGGTGTGTTCATTTTATGAAGATCGTATCATATTCTGAGGACTAAACAAGATAGGTAGAGCAAAAGGGAGGCGAGGGGGGAGTATAAATATATCGCTTAAGGAATTTCTTTCCATTATTCCTTCCCCTTGAGATTTTGAGGGGGGCAGAGAGGAGAGGAGGAGGAGGAGAAGGAGTGGGAGAAGATAAAGAGCGACGAAATCACAAACAGAACGAAAACCAAACAAAAGCAAATGCAAAAAGATAAACACTCACATATCTCCCTCCCGCCTGCTCCCCTCTCCCAAGACTCGGATCAGCATAATTGTAATATGCGCCCAGCACCCCTTCCCCTCCTCCCCATCCTAATTTTTCTCCTGAACCTCCCGCTGCTGCTCGTTTAGCATCCACCTCCGCACGTTCGATATCTCCCACAAACGCATTCAACCACTCGACACCAGCGGCTGGGAAGGGAGGTGAGGGGACCGAGGCGATGAATTGCCATTCGTAGAGGGAGTGTCGGTGGGCGTAGGATGAGGATATTTGGGTGTTGAGGGGGACGGCGGATGTGGGTCCGCCTTGGGCGAAGATTATTAGGTAGGTGGTCTGGGCTTGGTGGTAAGTTAAGGGCGGTGGTGGGGGAATGTAAGGGGTGAGGAGGGGAGAGGGAGAAGGGAGGGACGTACGACTGGATTGGGCGGGTTGGTGGTGTAAAGCCGGTTTAGGAAGGTGTCGATGCTGGGGGGCGAGAGGTTGGATGTCATGAGACTTTTTGTGAACTATTTATGGGAGTTAGTCGTTTATTGTTGTATGTAATGTAAACAATGTGGCAAGGAAGGGAGAACTTACGAAAGTCGAATGCTACATGAGAAACATAAATTAGTATGGATTTGTTTGACTGTTTATCCTCGGTTAAGGAGGAAAACTCACAGCAGTATAATTCAACTCCGTCTCCAAAGTCTCACCACTCCCCAAATCACCAAACAGATCATTATTATTCGCGTAAAGCAACGCATCTAGCCATCCCAAAGCATGCGCTCCCACACCTCTCACACTCTCCTGCAACCCCCCTATTTTCCCCAACGCACTCAACAACGGCTCGATAGCGAGGTCGAAATCAGCTTGCGAGCCATGGTAATGGCCCTCGAGCAGGAAAACCGCAAACCCACCCCCATAACTCGCTACCACCCAGCGGATATTCATCTCTCTAGGGATGATAGGGGTGGTGAAGCCGCCACAGTACGATTGCCACACATCCCACCCTAGACGGGCTTGGGCTTCGGTCCAGAGGTAGGGGTAGTAGAAGACGATATTCTGTGGGGAGCGGGGAGGGTGAGGAATTGGAGGGAGGTTACAATACCGAAGGACATTCCTGCACCGCGAAGGGCCCAGAAGAGAGAGCTGTGCTGGGTTCGGGAGACGGTTGTGAGTGTGCTGTTTGGGAGGATGAGGGTTGCTGAAATGAGGCGGTCGAGGAGGAGGCCGTGGGTGTGTGTGCTGTAGCCTTGGCCGCCGTGGAGGACGTGGCCACCTATTCCTACGCTGCTGGGGTGTTAATGTGTATGAACTTTGTGCTATTTTTTTTGTGTGGGATGGTGGAGGGAAGCAGGTGAGGAAATATTTGGGTACATACCCAGGACAAAGACCATGAGGCAATGCTCTCTCGCCCTGCTCAAATAGGGCCAACGCCACATTTCCCACTTCAAAGTCAGCCTGAAATTCGTGGAAGTCTAGGAAAAATCCGATATCTTGGTTCCTAGGTATGACATGCAGTTCTGGGATCCCATCGGACCATATCTTTAAGAGAGAGCAATAAGGAAATCCACATACATCGAGCGCCTGGTCCAATCGTCGCAACATTCGTCTTTCTATCCACCACCACATCTCTAAAATATTTCAGGTCAACAACTAGATGCCCGTCCTCGCCTCCAAGGCTATGAGAAGCGTAGCTATGACCGCCGGATCGGGGGTTGACTTTGACGCCGAGCTTGGAGGCGCATCTGACTGCGTCTTGGATTTGAGGGATTGTCGTGGGGAGAGCGAGGGCAATGGGTGTATAGTTTAGACGGAGGTTGAGTGGGATGATGAAGCTTTTGAAAGAGGATGTTCCGGGGTAGGCTTGTGGGACTTGGTGGCTGGTTAGGCAGTGGATTATTTTGGGGTAAGGGTTGGGGGAGGAGAGGATTGTAAAGGGATAGAGGGAGAAGGCGAGGAGGGTGAGAAGGGAGGGTAGCATGGCTTGAGGGGCAATGGGTGGTGGGTGATTTGTGTTGAGGAGGGTTTTGGGGAGGGATGAGAGTTGGAGTGTCTTTTATATATCGTCCCTGTTCATGGTTGCAGCGGCAGTATGTATTCATACAAGCTAACGAGTGTAGCCGTTCTGTACATGTATCCATCCAACGACCACAGTACAAGAGCCCAACGCGAACTGCACAAGAAAGACAGACTTAGTTGAAACCTCGGCACGAATTATCCATCCAGCTGGCAGAATTCTGCGAGTACCTGGATGCTGACGGGAATGAGAGCCGGAAATTCTCACGCCATTCATTGAGCGATGATAACTGTGCCTCAATCTGAATGAACGGGTGGGATACTACACCTTAGTGTCGAAAGAGCAGCTACCAAATCGGCCAAAAATCTATCCGTGAACCCTGGTATGATTGAAGACAAATACAAGGAGAAAAAGACAAACAGCGGCGCAATTTCTACCCATTCAATGAGAAAGTAGCTGTAAATAACACGCAAACACGGAAGCGAGACTGGGACGGAGACGGTCAATCCCTGAGGTCCCATAGCTGCATCTCGTCTATCGAGAGAGGCATCCGATGATGTATGGCCTGTACAGTACCCCGCAAACGACGACAACCCCTCCACTTGGAAATACGCCGCATTGCGGCAGGGTGAGAGGCACCTAAGGCAGGAGGTCGGAAACTGGGGAAGGATTTCCATCATCTCGTAAGGCCCAATTCTGGTAACCGAGTCCTGGGGTGCTGCATGGACAAGTAAGAACTGGTAGTGATCATGCGTGAGCGGGCGCGCAAGACGCGGATCAACTCTGGTCATTGCTGGCAGGTCATAGGAGATGCGGATGAATGAGTAATTGAATGAACCTATACTCTTATGGCATTTTGATCGCACCTTCGAGGTTGTACGATGAGAATGTTTACCACTTCGAAGCAGGATCCAGGTGGAAATCTGCTGTCATCACGTGGGTTTAATCACGTGGACCTCGGCAATTCTCAGCATTCCTCAGTTTTTCCCTGGAATGAGGCCAGCTCACAACAGTCAGCTTTTCGGAACCCGCCCCAGAGTGTCTACAGAAGACAGTTCCGCGCAAAACGATGTACTTCGAATTAGTTGCAAGCATTTCGAAGTATAGCAAGTTAAGTGGTACTGCTTTCAAGCCTTTTCCAAGTACACAGTTTCATTTCGAATTGCTGCCTTTGTCGGCGTTGCCCAGTTTCGCTAAGTTGTCCCGATCCAATGGTCTGTGGAATGTGACCAATTTTGACGCGGTTCAAAGAATGCTGTGCGACGTTTTCCTTTTCCGTCTTCTTCTCTTTCCATATTTCCGTCAACAACCTCTTTTCCATCTTACCATCATCACCGATCATGGCGGGCTATCCTCCAGCTGATGGTTCCGGGGATGGTTCAGTACGGAGAGGCAAGAAACGAGGAGTAGGGGGTGATAGTGAGGAACAAGAGAAACCCAAAAGACGCAGCTGGAATCCATTCGCGTCAACAGAGGAAAAATTCGACCCCGAGGTAGACCAAGGAGCAGCAACACCTTCTCCTCCGCCCATGACAGCGGAAGAGCGCGCAGAGCACCAAATCCGGATGGCGAAAGCTGTCGACGAGGCCTCTAGAGTTGCGGAGACTGAGAGGATTCTAGATGTTGTCGCCAGAGAAGCGTATAATCCAGACATCAAGCCAACCGATGCAGAATGGATCAAGAAGCGAGAAGAGATCGTGGCGCTGCTCCAGGACAAGAAGAAGTCTGTCTTGAAACTCCTAAAAGAACTTGGGATCGAGGATCGTAGTTTCAAGGCCTTGCAGTTACTACCACCAAAGACCGAGGATCTAGCTTTGGAACTACAGAGGGAGAACACTGAACTCTACAAAAAGGCCATGGGACCCGGAGGTCCTTTCGAACATATACACGACAATCTCGCTACGAAACTCACCATGCTGCACTTTGAACTGCCGATCGAACCGTTGACTCTGAAGAACGTCACAAACTGTGAAATGGACATCGACGATCCACCCGATGACGAGGAGGAAGCTCCAAGAGTTCAACGGATTATTTACTCGGAAAAAGCGCTCCAGTTTCTCGATTGTTACCATGAGAGAAGCTTTGGCTTTCCAATGCTTCGCAGTAAGTCTTATGCCGGAATCTCCGCAACTTTCAACCTTTCACTAACACACACAAGGACCAAAAGTCATTGTCCCGAACATCCCGCAGCCAGTTGACGAAAATTCACAGCCTCCAGGGCAAAACTCCGTCAGGCATGGCCCAAGCCATCAACACCGCGCCCGACAGCCTGTACAGCCAACCGGAGATCTTCTTCGTATACGAGGAGGTGGTGGAACCTCTAGCAATCGTTATCTGTACAGTCGGTATGGCGCCAGTATCAAACTTGAGGCTATAGACAACGAGGTTCCCGCAGACGAATTTCGGCGGGCTGCTCTGAAAGCTCTCGATCTGCATCCAGACTCGGCATGGGCCATTGTTGTCGACCAGTTTGACAATTCAGAAGATTTAAAGGAAACAATCGTCAAACCTTTTGCGACGAGTTTCGTTGTACGATCTTCTGATTTCAACAAGATTTACGAGTCGCACCTGAAGGCTAGGATTTCAAACCAACTTGAAAACTGTATTTTATCTGTCGATTATTATCACCTTCGAACGAACGGTGAAATCAATACCGATCCATTCATCATTCCACTACGGAGCCGCAGTGGCAGAGATACACTCGATCTCACAAAGCTGCCGAAAGTTCGACCCAAAAACAACAAAGACGCAACACATCTACCAACCCTTCCCCAAGTATCTACTCCATCGTTGAAGCGGGCAATCAGAGAATTACACGCATATCCTGGCGGTGCACCCCAGGCGTTCGAAGACAATGCCGGGTCCTTCACCAGGGCCATTAAAAAGCTGTTTCCATCTGAAGCGGCAACAGCAGTGTCTGTGAGCTTGTACTCGAGGCAGCACGAAAAAACAACCAAGGAAGCTGGAGCCCCACTGGACCACACAATTCTTTTCCCCCTGACAACAAATCTTCGGCAATACCTAGATATCCATAAGCGGGTGTTCCAAGGAAGCGGATGGACTGTTGTTGTACACCAGACCACAACGGCGCCAGCTGCTTTCTGGCCGCCATCAAGCGGCGGACCCAGCAGCGCACAAATCAAAAATCCCAGATTCCTTGTTCCCAAGCCAAGGCTGGCAACTGCGCCAATATACTGGGGAAGTCGAGGTGCCCAAACCATACCAACAAGTTCGGACTTCGGTAAGCAAGCTCTGAAGCTTCTTGGTCTAGATCCCAGGTCACATTGGGAATTTGCAGTTGATTTCTACTCGAACCAACTAAACCGTGTTGATGGAGCGTCACATGCTCTCGACTTCAGCCACACGGTCCGGATCAGGAAGGCCTCATTGGAGGAGCAATATTTAGAAGATATCCAGCCCCTTTTATTTCGCGGAGAAGAAGATTGGGCTGCTGTTGTTCGCCTTTCCAGCGATGATGCAGCTCCGAGCTTCACGCCATTCGAGGTCCTGCCCAATCCGCCTATACCAGCACCACCAGCACCGCCTCCAGCTCACATTCCTCACGGTAATCGTCCACCTCCATCTAGGGCTAAGCTAGCCAATCCGAAATCGTCAACTCCTCCCACAAGTCCCGTCATTTCCACTGGCCCGTCTTTCATCTACGGGTATAGTGGGCGGATAGAGGCAGAGAAAAATGTGACCTCGTTTAAGGAGAGTGCGCTTGCTCTCCTCGGCTTGTCAAATGTCGATGGCTGGACATTTACTGTGGATTTGCATGATACAAACCCTCCGAGATCCATTAATGTGTCCGCTGCTACAATCGCAAACCGGTTTGAGAGATTCATCAAGAATGTCCCTGGCGACCCCAACACCTACCCATGGCCTGTGTTCGTTCGCAAGTGCGCAAAAGTCTCAGCCAAAAGACTTGCACCCCCAGACGATCTCAGGCATTATGTCATCTTGAGGAGGCCCGGCAGGGAATCGTACTGGAAACTCCCAACGCCCCTCGACGACCGATATGGAATGAATCAACTCCAGGATGCTTTCTTTGCAGCTATGTTGGTGCATTATCCCCTCGGCTCACTTCGTCCCCCTCAAAGCGTTAATTTCAACACGGATCTGGGGTACGGGGGAATGGAAATAACACAGGACTTTTGGGATACTATCACGGGATATTTCTCCCGCTATTCGGATCAGGCGTTTACTGTGTGTGGAAATATACCTCCAGCCAGTACAGATCTCAGCAAAGGAATGGGTATCCGCCTTGCCGGCACTCACCGTTATGGTACTTTTCAGCCAAGAGATTTTACAGGGCTTGCCAAAGCACTTCGAGAACTGTCTCAAGCTGTGATTTTTGACAAAGCTCAAAATTATACCTCTCCACCAACAACTTTCAGAGCCTGGTACACAGCAGAGAACCGAGAGAACAACGTTGACTCTCACATATTCTACTACGACGACAACGACCCCAACGCTCCAAGGAGTATGGCCCTAGAAGATTCTTTGAAGGCGTGGTTCCAAAGCGAGTCTATTAGAAAGTCCACAAATTGCATCTGGTTTCGACCAGAGTGGAAACAGTTCACCATAATCGACGACAGCACTTCTGATCTTGGCGACATGGATGTCGACCACACGAACGAGACGTGGGATGCCACAGTCGATTCATCTCTCGACTCTTTTCGAGACATGCTTGTAATGCTCTATGGTGATGGCGATGACGACTACCCAGAGAACTTCGAGATCATCATTCCTCGAACCAACCAGCGATTCGTCATCAACCGTCAAACAACCGAGGACTCGTGGCGAAAACATGTTTTTGACTACTTCCATCATAACACGTTGATAGTGAAGCGTAGCGACGGTATTCCGTGCAGTAAGTAACTCGTCCTGTGATTCGGCGTCTTACTAATTGCTTGTAGTAATTGACTCTACTGAACCGTGGGGTATTCTTGATATACCGTCGTCTGTCAAACCAGGTGGCATGGCGCCACACATACCCATATCTGACCAACCCAAGCCTCTTGCTCCTTCTCATGACTATCTCTATGGCCATTACCATCACCATGACCTTCATATGAACAATAACAGCGGGAATGAAAACGACAACGGTTACGGGAACAGCAAGTATACCAGTGATGAACCACCACCAGTCGTTCAGCCTCCTCATGAACCTCGTCGTATACCAGGTGCAAAGCCCCCAGTGTTCGGAACTACTGAAGTTCCGAAATTCGATGAGTGGATGCTCAACCACACAGCCCAAAACACTCTACAGCAAAGATCCTGGACCCAGGACCAGTCAGTCATAGAGCCGGGCTATGCGCCAGCAGCGCCACTTTATGGTGACAATTTAGAGCTCGCCATCACAGCAGGGCCAAGCATGCCCACAGTCTTCACCCAACACCTCACGCCGACAGATATCATGCAGCTTCGCAAGGAGAACCGAAAACTTCTGAATCACGCCCTCGAGAGGGAGATTGGCTGTCCGATCTGTAACATGACATTCAAAGCATATGACAACGATTCCAAAGCGGCGCACTTTAAAGACCATATCGATCAACTCAATTCTGTTGGTACTTGTCCAATGTGTAATGAGACATGGGCTCTCTTCACCTTTGAGCAAAAGAGAAATCATCTACTTGCCGACTTTGCCAAGAAAGAAAGCCAAGACATCCTCCAATTTTGGGAAGATACCAGGTGTCCAATCTGTAACTTGGAGTTAAGAAGCAAATCTGCAGAAGATGTCACCACCCATATTGCGAGCCATGTTCCTGGTGCATTGAAGTTCTGCGATCGATGCGGTTTTGATGTGCTGGCATGTGCTCCTGCTGAAAAGGCTCACCATGATCGAGTATGTACTCGCAATACATCTGTCCGGGAACCCGGAATGCCAGACCCCATTATCTGCCAGAATTGTGGGAAAGAAAGAACACCCGCTTCCGAGAATATCAGGGAGCATGACCTGTGTGGGAATGGACAATTCTGCATCCGATGCAGACTCGATCTCAGTTTTCTTGACGCTCAGGAGCAGCATGAACACTTCAAGCGCTGCCGAGTTCCTGGAGGTGCTGCAGGAACGAATTGCAAACGTTGTGGCAAGAAGCTCGCAGGTCTATCTGCACGTGGACTGGCTTCCCACAACAATGAGTGTTACCGTAGAGAGCCCGTTTCATTAGCGGCCGATGACAACCCTGCCTATAAACTGTCGGAAGGTACGTTTATTGCAGTGCAAAGATACCTCTGATCAGAGACTGACTTACTAGTAGCTGTCGAATCGCAAAGGCTCAAGAATGCCATCGACCTAGCTGATGTTCGAGCTCGGCAAAGCGAGCTCAGAGCCCAGGAAAATGCGATGTTAGCCCGTGAACAAGCTGTCCTCGAACGTGAGCAGGAGGGAGATGAGCTCGACAGATGCTTCCCAAACTTTGCTGATTTGGCTGGAGACGCTACTTGCTATCTGTGTCAAATCAATTTGAAAAGTCACAGCAGGCAAGATATCGTAGACCACTTCCGCAGGATACACGGCAAAGACACTTCCGGGTTGACGGCAGCCGCCCCTAGAGATCTTGACGCCCTCTCCAGAGGATCTCTACAAGACCATCTTTATCAACATGCGAACGAAACGTTTGATGACGCTCATAGTGTAGACAGCTATGACATGATGAATTGCCCCATCCAGGGGTGTCGCTTCAGACTTGGTAACCATTCTAGAATGGTTGTGCGGGATCACTTCGCCACACACGCCGGTCTCGTTCCACCAACAGGTTGTAGCGAGGCCACAAACGTGGGACACTGCCCAGTTAACGGTTGTCCGCAAGTACTCGGAAACATGACTCGACAGCAAATGGTCAAGCATTTCGCAACCCACACCGCTGGCAATTCAGCAACCGCGCCAGTCACATTCCAATGTCCATTCCCGCTCCCTAGTAAACATAGATGTCCTGAAAGACTCTCTCTTGCCAACGACGCCGACGACCTTCTTGCTCATTATCACCATCACGGAGAGAAAGTGAACGGTCACCCAGTCTGCCACAGCGACGCTCTTAACGCACCACTAGCCGAGTTCAAAAGGCGCCTACCTGCTTTCAGAGAAGCCCACGCGATCCTCCAGAATCTGGTAGATGCTTCAGGCAATGCTGGTACGCAGGATCAAACAACAAGACCACATCAGCCAAAGACTCCAGCTGAAAGAGAATGGGAGGAAAAAGAACATAAACTAATCTATCAAATGGACAATCAGCTGGGGTACGTCAACTAAATGCAAACATCTGAAAACTCTTGAGTGGCATACTAACATTATTCTCCAGAATTAAACGGGCGAAGGAAGAGTATAACCTCAAGCACGCCACAGAGGCCATCCGAAAACAAAGGAGCGACCTAGTCCAACTGAGAGCCGCCCTCGCCGATGCCGAAGACGCTAACCCTGTTGTTGAAGGAGCCTCTGTTCCTGACCCCGTCGCCGCTGCTCGGAAGAAGGTCGACGAGGCGGAAGCGGCGCTGTCTAAAGCTGAGAAAGATGAGGAACGACGGAGCGCGATTGTCGCTGTCCATATTGGTCAACAAGCGGCTGCTTTGGCTGTACGTAAGAAAGCCTGCAACTATGTACCCGACCCTGCTCATGTCAAATATGACAATGGCCAAATTCCTGGAGGAACTCTGGGTGGTATCCGAGGTGCAGGAGGCCCAGGAGGAGCTGATTCAGGTGGTTTGGGAGGAGGTGGAGGAGGCGATGATATTCCAGGTGATGACGATGACGCCAACCAAGCCGGTTTCCTCCCCTCACCAGCTCCCCCCTCCCTCAAGAAACTCCCCACTCCACGCCGAGCACGTAGTGTCAAAGAACGCGCTCCCCCGACAGGCTTCAAGCGCAAGAAATCCGCAATGGAAGACTCCGAAGACACCATGTCCGGCGGCGGCTTCTCGAACCTCGTTCGCTCGCCATCGAAGCGCGAGACGAAGAAGATGCGTATGGCTAGTGAGAGGGCGGGGAGTCCTGAGATGACGAGACGGCCAGTGATGATTGCGGAAGAGGTAGAAGGGGGTGGTGAGTTTGATGGCAGAGAGGCCAGTAAGAGTGGTATGACGAGAAGGACAACGAGGGGTATGGCTGCCACTACTGGTGCGGCGCCGAGGAAGGTTGGGAGAACTAGGAAAGTTGTTCAGGAAGATATTCAGGTTGATGGGTTTGAGGATGTTGAGGAGGAGGAGGGGGATGAGGGGGATGGAGATGGGGAGATGCCTAGGAAGAATACGCCTAAGAAGGCGAGGAAGTAGAGTAGTTTGTCTGATCTGGCTCTGATGCAAGTCGCGAGCGTGGGATGGGGATTGGAGATGAGGGGCTTTTCTTGATCTGATATATCTTTGTTTCATCACATTAGTTTTGTTCGTTTATCTTTTCTTAGTGTATGATTTTTTGTTCGTTGTTGCTGGTAGGTAGAGGAGAGGGATGGGAAGGCGAGAGGGGGAAGACAACATTCGCTTAATTGTTTTTCTTGATTGCTTCTCGTTGTGCTTGATGTTCGTAGCGCGAGTAGTAGTGATTCCGAGTTTTCTTGCCCCCTTCCTGTCCTATCTATGCCTCTCGTCTTTGCAGCATAAGATGATCTACCACACTTAATAGTCTACAACCTCATTCCGTAGGCGCCACATCTATTCCTGCTTGGTCCTACCTCACTTCCTGCCTCAATGTTTAGGTGATCGATGATAACAAAGACAAGCTCCAACGCAGTGTACAGCTTGAAATTTTCCATCCAGCCAGTATGATAACCTTTATTCGCATCCAAGGCAACGGATCTGACTCTTCCCAGAACATCTGCAGCCTCAAGGCATTTGCGAACATCTGTCTTGGTCCAACGAGTGGCGCGGAGGTCTTCGTGAGACAGGAAGAGCTTGTCGACTTCGGGGTTGAACAGGAATGAACTGTTGGAAACTTTAGGGCTCTGGGGTCTGACATAACCGTAGAAGGTGGTGGTGTCTGTTCGTGTTCTCTTGTTGATTCTTGTCATGACGACAGACTTGTTTCTGCCAGGACCAGGGTAGCTAACTAATATTATTTCTCTGCACCACAAAGCAACAGCTAACACCTCACAAGATACACTTACTACCCATCCGTATCCGTGACATCTACTTTACGCGGGAGCAAGGGGATGCAGTGACTCCGGATCTTGTCTTGAAGCTCCGTTGGCAGTTTGGCGAAGAGGGGGAACTTGGGCTCAGTATCTTCTGCCTTGATGACATTTCCGTTTATGAGTTGTTCTCCCTGTAAAGCTGTTATTTATACCTACTCCTTCAAACATTTTCCAATACTTACCCATGAATCGACAATGAATTCGCCCTTGATAAGCTCAACTCTAGCATCTCCAAGGTGAACAAGTGATGTGGGAGACAATGCGGCGGGAATGATACCAGCTGTCTTATTATGGACTGGAATGGTACCACCAGGTGCTAGACTGTAGGCAGCCATCATCGGCTTGATGAAGTTGTGTTGTGCAATGCAAAAAGACTGGATATTGGACGTGGTGAGGAGTTTCGAGGGAGGGAGGGAGAAGAGGTAGGGAAATCGAGGTTTAGGGGGGTCTTCGCTTAACAGCTCCAGGGCAGGCCTCTTCGAAAAGTTCTTAATGAGATGCTCAGCTTTCAATCGACCCTTAAAGCGTGAACAATACCAAGAACGCTTTGAAAATCGGGAGGGTTAAGTTGATCAGTCTAAAGTCAAGACCAGGTCACAATGGAATGCCGTTGCTTACTTCCTTAATTCCTACATTACCCATTCATTAGCAATGAGACTTTTGGTTTAATGGAGGTGAATACAAGCAATTAATCAATGTGGAGGCTATATGAAGATATTGAGATATGAAGGTAAGCCTGGAGAGTATCTCAACATCAAGCCACTGTCTGTGTTCAACCACAGGTACACATCATCTTAGTTGATACCTGAGCCCCGGTAGACACTGCTTTCTAGATTCTTTGGTATAGTTTGTTGCCCTTATACCTACCTAACTCACATTAAAGCTTGCTATAATAGTCGCTTGCAAATTTATCTTTCCTGATTTCCTACAAGAGAGTATAGTACTGTGATATCATAGTTCGTAGAGCTCTTTGGGCTACCCTAAAATATCACTGTTCGGTTACGATTAGCTTTCATATATCGACACCGAGCTTGCTTAAGTGACCGCGGATAAATTCGATCACAGTCAGACTACCCCCCTTTTCTGCGCCTGCGAGAATCATATGCCCATTACAAGCCCCTGATAGTATATCAATGTCGGTATGCTGTTGAAACAAGCGCTCTACAACCGCGAGGTGGCCACTTTTCGCTGCGATATAAAGTGCCGTCTTATTGTAAATCTTTCCTGTTGCATTAATATCGGCACCTCCTTGGAGGAGCTCCTCTACAACATCAAGGTGGCCCTCCTTTGCTGCTACTTGGAGTGGTGTGAGTGAACCGGATGTTTCTGTCATTGCATTAACGCCGGAATTTGCTTGAAGTAGCCGCTTCACGACGACAGGATGGCCGGCTCTCGCTGCGGAATGGAGGGCTGTCCGGCCCCATGCCCCTCTTGCACTAACATCGGCGTTCTCTTGGAGTAGCCGTTCGACAATCGCGAGGTGCCCCCCTTCTGCTGCTGCTTGGAGTGCTGTGCATCCATTCTGTGTTCCTGCTACTGCATTTACGTCGGCATTCCCCTGGAGTAGCCGCTCCACGACGGCAAGGTAGCCACCTTCCGCTGCTGCTTGAAGAGCGGTTCGTCCACTAAATACTGCTGGAGGTGCATTGACCTCGGCTTCCTTTTGAAGTAGCCGGTGGACGATGGTTAGGTGCCCTCCTTCTGCCGCTGCTTGGAGGGCTGTCCGATAACCAGGTTTTTTAATATCCGCGGCGTTCACTTCGACTTTCTCCTGGAGCAGCCGCTCTACGATGGCAAGGTGGCCCTCTTGAGCTGCAACTTGGAGTACTGTCCGGTTGCTGAAACGTTCGACTGCATTCTTATTAGCCTTCCCTTGGAGCAGCAAATCCACGACGGCAATATGGCCCATTCTTGCTGCCACTAGCAATGGGGTAGTCCCATGGCGCCTGTGAATAGCGTTGACATCGATCTTCCCAGTCCCAAGAAGTAACTTCACCATAGTCTTGTGCCCCCCATGTGCTGCTATCCAAAGCATGAGGTTCTGCTCTTGCTCAAAGTCATCGTGAACTTCGCCCATCTCAATGAGCTCCTTCACAAGAAGTTCGTCCCCCTCAGCGGCTGTTCTTTCATAGCCTTTCATTGCTTTCTGAAGTTGGTCTTGTGCCCTTTCATCCAAGTCCATATTCCGGTTGTTTATAGCCATCGCAAAATTAATTCTTCTCGTTGCTTCATCCAAGCGGCTTTCCACTACAACCTTGGAAACCTCTGACTTCAAAAGGCCCGTTTGGAACAAGCGCTCGTCTTGTGCTAGATCTTCCGACTCAAGAGGTAGCTTCCCCCAGTCCCAGAGCAGCGTCAGATTGCATTGACGAGTCAATGTGAGTTGAAAAGACTCGTAGAGATCCTTTACAGGAGGAGCCACGATCAGAATAACATTGAAGTAACCATCATGTGGCCTTACAATTGAAGGGTTCGAGGCTCCTTGAAGAAGGCAGATCAGGTCGCCATCTCGGACCGTTTTCGCTGAGGCGTGAGGGATCCACTGGTTATCAGCTTCTCCCTCCCTCCAGTTGCGTAGCACACCAGCGTCATCGATAAAAAGGTAGAAGCCTGGACTGTCAACCCCAGGCATCTCCCTTTGGACTGAACCTACCCAGCCAAGTATGCAGCCTTGAGACTTTATCAGCGCGGTCTCATTCGGGGCCAAAATTTCCACCGAAACGTCATCATGGAGGAGGAACTTGACAAGGTTCCGGAACAAGTCCTCCCACGGGAGGCCATAATCAGGCGACAGACCAGCTTTACTGAGGTCGTCAATACTCATGCCCAGCAAAGCATATATCTTGTCGTGATGCTCAGTAGCCTCATGGGTATGATACATATCCATCAGCTCACCAAGGGTAGATATGTCTAGAGAAGAGCGTCCTGACGAAGTTGTTACGAAACCACGTCGGAAGATGGCCCCCTCAATCAGGTAGATTACGGAATTTATCAGACCCTGCAATTGCGGATTCGAGTTCATAAAGTCGTAGGACCTGACGCCTAAGCAGAAGGCATATCCGTCGATCTCCATGGAACCACACATTACCAGGATATGTCGTGCGGCGGCAACTTCTTGCAGTACCTGCATGTAGTTAATAACTATTCAAGAGACTGTAGAAATTAAAATCTGACCCAGATGCGTCGAAACCACCGGCGTAGAAGAAGTGCAAGGACCGCGTTCTCTTGGGTACATTCAGGACGTGGAGAATTGGACGAATTCTTGTATCTTGCAAGATGGCATATCTCTTCCAGCGCTTCATCGCTATTCTCAGCCGCATCTCCAATCCAGACAACCACAAGGCTTGCTAAAGCGTAAATGGTTGCCATGATTTGAATCTGCTGCTCCTTCTCGGATGTGTCCTCTTGATTGATGCAAATAGCATCCACCCACAAGATCCGTTCGATAGAGTGATGTCGGAGACGTGACAGAGCCTTGTGTAGATTCACAGTCACCGATAAGGTATGCTTGCCTATGAAAATGGACTTTGGATTGGCCGAATCGCCCCATACATATGACAGAGCATCATAAGGATGTGTTCGTCTTCCCGAGTCCTGTAGAATGCATTTGAAGAGCTGGGATCGAAGGGGTGCATCTTCATCCTTATTTGGGAGCAGGCGAAGCAAGCGGATCTCGTCCAAGGATGGCCGAAGAGCTGAGTCAGAATAAGAATAAGACATAGGCACAGCCATGGAATTCGAGCGTGAAGCTACGCTCTTACTAGTACGTAAGTGGGTAGGTAGGGTTAATGGTTAATGGCGGATACGATGGATCTTCCTAAACTTGAGGTATGGTATCACAGGTGCTGTCGCTGTTGCTTACATATGAAGTGGGGCATCTTGCATTGAAGGAAGAGAAAAGCACCAATGGGGTCAGCAGAGCCTGGGTGCTGAGTTGATTTTGAGAGGCCCAAGATATTCAGTTAAATTGTGTAAAAAATTTCCATTAAGAGAATAGTTTTACATGTTTCATCTTCATCGCAAACCCACTGAACAGTACAATCAGTCTATACCCTTAGGTGCCACCAGGAGCGCCCTCCTGAAGAGAATTAGTGTGTTGTTCAGGCTAGAACACCCTATTCGATAACTGATAGTCCTGCCCTTTTAGGCATAGCGGCACGTGCCCATAGGGAGGGCGCTTATAGCACCTAAGGAGATACAACAATATACAATATCATGATCCTCATAAATCTCATAATTCGTATATCATTTCCACGAAAAACTAGCTAATCGAGTGCTAGCTGTCTGCTAGTATTGTCTTTCGAGCGGACATTTCTGGTTTGGATGGCGAGGCTACAGTCGGACCGCTTCAAACACGGTAAATTTTTAGACTTTAAAAAAGTGGGGTTATTTTCTTATGAAAACCTGTAAAATAGTCTAGAAAGCTTATCTAAATATTCACTTTTTATAATTACTTAACTAAATAAAAAGTTATAGTCTAATATATCACAAAAAAAAAACGATTTTTAAAAAAATTGGCCGATTTTCTAAATATAAATATAACTTTTTTATTAGGACCCACAAAAAAAAACTAATAAGGGCAATCGACTCTGATAAGGCTTGCAGTTATTATAAATTAAAAAGTTTTTGAAAATGTTGGATTTTAAAATTTAGATTTCTATAAGGATTTAAGGCTCTAGTACTTAAGCGAGACAAAATATCGTCAATTCTAACGTCAGATTCTTCTAATATCTTTACTATTACTACCGCTATTACAACCACAACCTTTACCACGGCTAATATGCCTCCTTTAAAGCGCTATCGAAGTGCTACACTCGCTAAATCACCTCTTGGCTCGCCTATTAGGCCAATTACAAAGCGTTCTCGTCATAAAACACCAGAAACCTCCTCTACGTCTACTACACTTCCCCTACCCTTACGACCTACAAAGGCTACTTCTACGTCTACACTTACTGCTTTTAATAGTAGTCCCCCCTACTAATCAGGAGCCGAGAAAGCTTAAGTGATTAGCGAATCAGAGAGCGAGGAGGAGTCGGAGATTGAAGAAGAAGATGATATTACTTATAATAATAAGTATTTAAATCAAGATCTTAAAGAGCTAGGCCCGGATAGGCTAGACAGGGAGGATATAGACGAATCAGATATTAAGAAGGAAGTTACTGACGAGTTTAAAACCTCTAAGTACTTTCGTCAGTTAATAATCGATTTAGAAGGCAAATTAAGTTATTTACCTTCTGAAAAAGTATCTCTTGATTCTCTCACACGTAAGTTACCCTTTAAATTTGATTTATATATATATATTAATTTATAACTAGACTCAAAGAAGTTATACGTTAGAAAACAAGCTCCTATAAGAGAGTAGTCTATTCGTACTCAAGGACGACTTCGAGCCGACAAACGAGAGATTAAGCGTCAAGCTAAAAGGTTTAAAACCCCTATAGTTACTCAATTGACAACTCAAAAGAATATTAACTCTTTCTTTACGCCAAAGCCTCTAGTTATTAAAGAAGAAGAAGAAGAAGAAGAAGAAGATATATTCGAAGATATCGATTCTAGCGACGACGAGGATTTAGAATTCGACGCTCTTATAGAGGCTGAATTAGAGGCTGAAGATAACTCAATTAAGCTAGACGATTTGAACGATATCAAGTTTATCGACAGTGGACGATGTCGGTGCAGTACCGGTTCATGTACCACGCCGCATGTGTGAATATATTCTAATGCGAGTATGGCGACAGAGTAATAAATGTATGGTTCAAAATCTGTGTATTTTCTAAGAGAGTGCGAGGAGAGCTAGACTATATACTACGAAACCCCACCGAATCTCCACCGAAACCAGTCCGGCTAAGCCCTGACCCCTGACTTTGACCCGCACCCACTTTTCCAGACCGAAGTATGCTCATGTAGGGACCTGTGGACCAACAGACGAAGCGAGCTCTTATTAGACTCGTTAATTAGAGACGCTATTAATACGTCTTCGGAGCTCTCTATTATGCCAAGGACTTATAAAGAAGTACTTGATTTAATAAAAAAACAAGTCAACGACAAACGCCTTATTTTACTCCCTCGGCTACACTTTGAATACTCGCTTATTCAATAATACGTCTAAAACCTCTTAAAAAAGAGTCCTCGTAGAGGTCGAATTAAAGCGTCACTACTTATAGCGGCAAGTAACCACTAAACCGGCGACGGAATAACCCTTGCCCGCAAAATCAGAGCTCTTTTCCTCTATTATAGAGCTTACGGATATCTCCCGATAGAGACTAGGGGAGGGAAACGCTCAAATCGGTCTTATTTAGACAACGAGGACGTCTTTCGCGCTTATAGAGTATGGCTATTAGCTCAAAGGCTCGCTACAGTTACGCCAAAAAGATTCCGATACACTCTAAATACAGAGATAATGCCTCGACTACTTACTAGCGCCAAAAAGACTAAAAAGCCTCTTCTTAGACTTACTTCCGGTATACGCAAAAAACCCGGTAAAAAGCCAAAGGAGTGGAAACCCCTTAGTAAAACAGCTACTTATAAGTGGTTAAATCGACTCGGATTTCACGCTACAGAGGAAAAGAAGGGAGTTTACGTCGACGGTCACGAAAGAGTCGACGTAATTAAGTACCGCCAAGAAGAGTTTCTACTGCAAATCGCCAAATATTAAGCTCTTACGACTAATTACGAAGAAGACGCCAATGGAGTACTACGACTTGTCACACCTGACTTACCCTCTAGAGAGAAGGAGCACGTAATATACTATTACGACGAGAGTTACTTTCACGCCAAAGAGTACTCTAAGCGAATTTAATTAGACGAAAATCAACAAAAGATGCCTTTAAAGAGTAAAGGGGGTCTTATTTACTACTCGGACTTTATAAGCCTTAAAGGAAGGCTTGTGATTAGCCAGAAAGACGCTCGGGAAATCATTTATCCCGGTGGACTAAATAAAACGCCTTATTAGGACACAAAGCAACTACTGGCGCAAGTAAAGCGAGCTATCGATATATTCGAAGAAAAGCACTCTAATAAGGTAGCTGTTTTTGTATTCGACTAATCAAGTGCTCACGCTAGCAAGAGAGACGGAGCTTTAAACGCCTTTGCTATGAATCTTGGAGAGGGAGGAGCTCCATTGCCTCAGAAGGTTAGTTATACCTTCCTAATTTAGTAATTACTAAATTACTAACTGTTTTACTAACTGTTTAGAATACTTACTTTCCTCCTGATATTTCCGAATCGAAAAGAGCTCGTGGAGTCGTCGGTACTACTCAAGAGCTTAATTATTAGGTTGAGAAGACTATTAAGGTGCCTGTCGAAGGTCACCCTAATAAGAAGAGAGTCAAACAGACTATAATTGTCGAAGTTCCTAAGGGAATTTGTCGTTATACTCGGGTGGTACCACTGATTCCGGTTCAGAATCGACACATTTAAGGGGTAAAATCCTGTGTGGCAAAATGTGTATTCAAGAAAAGGAGAGCTCTGTACTAGAGCCCCCCCTTAAATACTCGTTAAGCGAGCATGTGACAAAAAACGTGACTATTAAACTAACACTGGCAGTTTTTCCTTTTCGAGAGACGTCTCCCTCGAACCAAATGCTAACTTAGTAGCTAGTAATCAATCGAACAAACAACGACGAGTCTCTAAATACAAAGAAGCTGATTATTCCTTATTCTTATTTATACTCTCGAAAGCCTCGGTACCGGAGTTGATATAACTGGTATAGGACCCCTTACGGTGGAACTTGTCGGCTATTTAGGTTAATTCGGTACCGAAGCGAAATTGTCGTTAAAGCGCACGAAGCTTACTAAGACCTAATTTCCGAATCGAGTAACGTGGCTTCGAAGAAAAGGGGAAAAGTCGGAAAAAGGAGGTATCGAAAGGAAGCTCGATAGCTAGTGATTCTGAGGCGTGCAGAAGAGGTAGTTTCGAGCTGGCTCAGCGAAGAGGTCGAAGTAGGCGATTCTGACGCGTGCAAAAGAGGGGATCGAGCTGGCTTAATAAAGAGGTCAATAATTGACGCATTGCCGCAGGAGGTCGTCTGCGGCAGAGAGGAAAAAAGGTGTTTCGAAGAAGAGGTAACCGTCCTGCCTTCCACTCGAGAAAGAATCTCGCCGGCTTCGAACTCATCGCTGCGGGGGTCGTTATAGCGGAGAAAAGGTGTGTATTTGAGGAAGAAGAGAGGTCCTTCGAATAGGTGCTTCAAAGGAGAGAGCTTCGACTAGCTCAGCGAAGAGGTCGAAGGTAGACGCATTGCCGCAGGAGGTCGTCTACGACAGAGAGGAAAAGGGTGTTTCGAAGAAGAGGTAGTCGTCTTGCCTTCCACTCGAGAAAGAATCTCGCCGGCTTCGAACTCATCGCTGCGGGGGTCGTTGTAGCGGAGAAAAAGGGGTGTAATTCGAAAGAGGGAGGTTCCGAAAGGGGTTCGAAAAGAGGAAGATTCGAAGGAGGAGGAGCTTCGAAGAGGTCGTGTAATTCGAGGTGCTTTAATCGAATTAAGCAGTTCTCATCCCTTACTCTGGGCTTATGAAAGACTCGAGTTAAAGGCTCGAAAGAAGAGCTTCGACTAGCTCAGTAAAGAGGTCGAAGATAAACGTGTCCGCCCTTTAAACTCGTAAGAGTCTTGCCGGCTTCAGAATTCTCGTAAGTATCAAGAGGTTCATCGAACGAGTGCTTCGAGACTTTACTTCGAGAATCTTCGAGTTTCACTAATTAACTTGTTAATTAACTACTGAGTAATTCGCAATTAATTAATGTCGTTATACTCAGGTAGTACTACTGATTCCGGTTCAGAATCGACATATTTAAGGGGTAAAATCCTGTGTGGCAAAATGTGTATTCAAGAAAAGGAGAGCTCTGTACTAGAGCCCCCCCTTAAATACTCGTTAAGCGAGCATGTGACAAAAAACGTGACTATTAAACCAACAGAATTAAAGCTATTCTTCAAGAAAGAGGTTGCTTTCCTTTAAGTAAGTATTTCTAATTCTATTTTATTCTAATTTATTAAGTAATATATTAATAAATTACAGGGAAAAAAGTACTAGTTACTAAGTGCTCTGGTGAGGCTAAGAAGAATTGTACCCCTATTCGTTCTTGGCCTCTAAAAACGCCTACAACTTACTACTTAGCGAGGATTCTAGTTAATTACAAGGACTTCTTTGAGTAAAAATCGGCCCTTGAAGAGATGTTATTAGCTAGGGGTTATAAGTGTCTATTTCTACCGAAATTCCACTATGAGCTAAACCCGATTGAGATGTATTAGGCCTATTGCAAGAACCTGTATCGACAGGTATAAAAGGAGACCTTCCTAGAAGTAAGTAACTTCTTACACTTCTCTTACCCTTTAAGGTCTTTTATTAATACAACTCTTTTTAGGCTAGAGAAGCTTGCTTTAAAGCTCTTGATTCTTGCCCTCTTGATACGCTACGAAGGTACTGTAATAGAGCTTCACGCTTTATAGACGCTTACCGGAAGGGGCTTAGCGTCAAGCAAGCCGCTTGGTGTGTTAAGAAACAGAGCGGCCATAGGACTATTTCAGAGACTATAATGAAAGAGTTTGATATAGTACTAGAAGGGAGACTAGCGCAAGAGGTAGACGAATTGGCTTGATTTTATTAGTTGGATTTTATACTTATTTGCTAGCGCGGTAGCTAGCTTAGCAGTTATAAAAGTGCTTTATAAAGAGTAATAATTAGAATCAGAGTCTAAGATCTCTCTCTCTGACTCTGTAGAGTCGCCTTTTACTTCAGTCTCTTTAAAGGTAATAATACCCCTAATCCAACGACATAATAGGCCCAAATCGTTATCGGCGACCCACTTTTGGCCCCTTGAAATCACCCTAGCCCTAACCCTCTTTCCTACTTCTAATAAAGCCTCAATAGGCCTTCTAGAGCCTTTAGAAACCCACCCGACATAGATTTTAGTGGCTCTTCCTTCTTAAATTGAGAAGTAATAAAGTGAAAGACATATTACATAATAAATTAGTAATCTATTAATAGTTTAATAAGAAAGGATTAAATAAACTAGTGTTAAGAGGGAAGCGAGTTGATTGAAAAGAGGGAGTCCGATATTCGATATTATAAGTCTCTTTAATAGAGAATCGGCGGTTGTTATCGAAATCACCGGAGACGACTATATAAAATTAACTATTAATATTACTCTTTAAAATGGATTAATTATATATAGATAATATGTGCTTGATTTGCCATAGTAATCAAGTGACGAGGGTAAGGTAAGTTAAGCGAGAAGTCGGATTTTTATAAAAGAAGAATCTGTCAGACGAAAGACGTAGTATTATACTTGTAGCGTCGACATATTAACGCTAATTACTAAGCAATAGTACTTAGTAACTCACTAAATAGTTATAATAATTATAATACTGTGGTGCAGAAGTGGAGTAGAGCCTTACGATCAACGTAGGGAGAATTAAAGTGGTTTATTATTCTCTATAATACATAAGGAAATCAGGGGAACACGTTGTTCTCCTGAAAGCGGTATAACGTGGCAGAAACCATATCTAGCGTAACGCGCAGTTAACCGAGCATCAGCCCGTGCCTGTACGACACACCCCCTAGCTAAGTAATAATAATAAGTCACTAGTATTATAGTTAGTTGCGCTAAGCGAGAGCAAACACTAAACTAAATACTTAGGCTACAACTATTCCTGTACTACCAAATTAGGCAAATAACCCTCTTATTTAAAGTGGCGCAGCCCCCACTTAATTCTTGATCCTACAACTACTTTACACTATATAGATCGACTCTTTTCGATCTACCAACTAATCAACTAATCAATAATTAATCAATCAATTAATAAATCGATTAACCGGCACTATGGGTGTCTCACGGCGATTTACTACTGCCGTCAAGGCTGATCGTCTGTCCGCTATTATAAGTTATTTAAATTGAATTGAGTTAATCGTCGATCTTAAAGCTATGTGTTAATTTGGGCATTACTAATTGTAGTAGGCGAAGAAGAAGAAGGAGGCCAAGAAGGCTCTAAAGGCTACTCTTACTCCAAAGAGAGCTACTATAGCTACTCCTATTACTCGTGCTCGTGCTCCTCGTGTCAAGGGAGCTAAGTATGTAGTTGTTTACTTAAGTTACATCAATGGCGCCCTTCAAACCAAAAGCACCGGCGAGTACTTTAATATTATTAGTCGAGGTACTCGCTGCTTTGCGTGCGTCTCAGGCTACTCCTGTAAGGTTGCTCCCGCTATTACCTAGGCCCCCTTCCTAGTTTATCGGGCTACGCTCTTGAATAACGCAGGCGAGAAGGTAAATTCCTTAGGTTGTTTTTTTCTAACGTGTAATTACTAACCTTTTTAGGAATTAAAGCGCCTAAGAGCTCTTGTTTTAGCGGCCTTTAAGGGTTAAGTTATTATTAGTAAAGCTGCCGGTAGAGTAATTAGCTCTACTAGTCGTGCTTTAGGTGCGGCCTTAGCTACTCTCTATGTCGATTCCTCCTCGGAGTTAAAGGATAATAAAGAGACTCCTCGGGGAGTAACACCGGCTTCTCCTACTACTCCTGCGACTACTGCTCCTATTATAACTATAAGTGGAACTAGTGGAGTTACTATTACGGCCGCTAGTATTAGTACTAGTCTTATTACTTTCTAGGCCCTAATGGCTAATAAGCCTCTTAGAGTTACTCTCACACTAGAGCAAGAAGCTCAAGTTGCTCGGGTTGAGGAACTTATTAGGGTGATTGTTAGTGTATTAAGTGACTTAGTTCGGGAGGTTTTAGGCCTTTTAATTATATAAGTTACTCTCTTTTGTGTGAGGCGAGGCTTAAGAACCTTTAAATAACTAAGTGTCCCCTTGTAATTTACTTACGTTACGTTACTTTTGCTATAAAAACGAATAACTATTAAGAGTAATTAAATCTTCTAAATACCGTGAATTTTACTCCTGAGCTTAGTTACTCTCTAAGTAAATAAAATAGTAAGAGAATTTACAAAGGAATAGCAAATATATAAGAAGATACTCTTATAATAAAGGAAAAAGTAAAAAACGTGTATAAAGACTTACTTTAAAGCGAGGGCTTTATAGTAAGTTGTTCTAGTTAAGCACAAACATCGACTAAGTTAATAAAAGTAATAAAATTCTTAAATTTCTGTCGAGAGAGGTTCTTTGTAAGTCTATTAGCGGGCATATAACTTATAAGTAAATATTCGACTGAAAAAGTGCCCTTTTGAAACTCTTAGCGCAATTATATATTCTAAATATTAACGTGGCGTAACTTAGTAAAGATGCGCTAATTTTCCTTAACGATTAATTGTATCGTTTATTAATTATTATAGAAGATTCTCTAAATTTCCCTTAACTTAAGACGTAGCTCTTAAAAGAAACGCTATAAAGCTATAATCTCCTTAGCCGTGCGCTTAACGCTTAAAAGCTTAGCCTGTGTAATCGAAGTAGTGACTATATCTTATAAGGCCGCTCTTTATAAAATTAAACCTTTAAAAAGTATTATAATATAATTATTAGAAGAGCGCCTAGTATTAAGATCGTTTACAAATGAAGTATCTAAAGCTATAATAAGCTAAGAGTCGCGTAGTTTATAACTATAAGTGATCGCTAAAAATCGGGTTCTAAAGAGGTAACGAATAGTCTAATTAACTGCCGTAAGGTGCTCTAAAGAGGGGTTAGTCAAGAAGTAAGAAAGTCTTAAAGCTATAAATGTAACGTCTGCGCGTAATATGATTACCGTGTAAAGCACTAAGTTAACCTTCTCTTAATACTCCTTAATTTGAACTAAGGTTACTTGCCCTTAATTCTTTAGTAGCTCGACTTGAGGTAGTAAAGTACTTGGGCAATTTCTATTTATTAAGTCAAATTGTAGAGTAACCTTTTAAATATAAGTGTCGTGTACTAAAGAAATAGTCTTTACTTAACGATCTCTAATAACGCGAACACTTAAAAACTACTTTATTAGTTCTCCTCTAGTGAGCTTGTATACTGTATTTAAGCCGTTAATAATAAGTTAAGCGTCTTTAAGGGCTAAAGAGTAGTATAACACTTAAATATCGTCAATATAAAAGATAACAAAGACTAAGCGTTACTCGTTTATAAAGATATAAGGCTCCTCCTTACAAGGGATTAACCTTAACTTTAATAAAGTTCTAGTAAAGTCTCCGTATTATAATGCTAGCGAGTCTCTAAGTCTATAAAGTGCACGATTAACTTCTACTACTATCCCGTCTTGTTTAAATCCGTCTAGTAAGTAGTAGTATACGCGAGTACTCGATTCGCTTCGTTTAGCGTTAATAAAGGCGTTAATAACGTTAAATTAAATCATCTCTAAATTAAATTAAGTTATTATTACTATAGCGGTCTTAAAAGAACAAGTAACTAAAGTTGTCACATATATTAAGAGAATTGACGTTTCGGGTTATAAGTCTCCCCTAATAATAACTCACGAGCGACACTTAGTCAAATACCCTAACGAATCGACTTTAGCGTGAAATACTTATTTTAATAGTATTAATTGTTCGGTAACAAAGCTTTATTTAACGACTCTCTAGTAGTTACGCGACTCTAAGTTAGTGATTTCCTTAATTACGTCGGCTCAGAAGTGTTCTCTTAGAGGGTGATCTTTGAGGTCTCTCTAATTTAATAAGTCCTTTAGTAATTAGGATTAGTGTATTTGTGGGAGATTAACTAGTTGTCGAATTTCGACATTTTTAAGAATAGACGCTAAGATTATAGCGTGGACTACGCTTAAGTCTTTCCCGTCTCTTTGTACTAGTTCTTGACTAAGCTAAAAGGTCCCTAGAAAGTCCTCTAAATGCTCACAGTTACTCGACGGGTTTAACGATTCTATAATTAACTCTCTAATAGTTACTATGTAAACGCTTCGATTCGGTTTCGTAATCTTACTACTAACTCAGGTCTTTTGACCGTCGCTAGTTGCTTAATCTTTTACCCTCTTCCTTTATAGAGGTTTAGGTAAGTTATTATTAGTTAGGGCCAGAAGTAGTAAGTGTTACTTTATACTTAATTCTTCCCTTAAATCTAACGAATTAAGATGTTCCTTGTATTCTATTACTTAAGGCGGAGCTTCCGATTACTTAGGGCCGGCACTTTAAGTAAGTGCTTCCTGACGCTTAAGACCGCGCTCTCGGTCGTATAGCCCTTGAGAGTATATAATAACTTGTAGTATCAATTAGCGCTTAACTCCTATATCTCTCTTAAAGTTTAGTGCGCTATATAAGACATCTCTCCTAGTTGTGCTTTAAGACACTAACTGTCTTGATTTGTCGACTCGTTTTGAGACTTAATTAGGGTACTTGTGAGTAAAAAGTCTAGTACTCTTCCTTAGTTATTTTACCCCCGAGTTTTTGCTAACGAGTTTTATTAATCTTAACTTTTCTAGGGGTAATATTAGTTACTCTACCCCCGTAGTTAAAAGCTTAATCGAAGGCTGTGGCACTCCTGAGGTTATAAACTTAGTAGTTTCTATAGAACTTATTACTTAGCTTAATTATTCCTTTTCTAAGGTAGTACTTATTATTAATTCTAATATGTCGAGTGCGCTCAGTCGATTGATTATATCGGTTCTAGCGTCCTGGGGTCCCTCCTCTTCTTCTAGTAATTTAGTAAGATCTCTTAATATTGAGCGCGGCTGGCCGACCGCTCTCTCCACGTTTAAAGAGCCCGAATAAAAGAGGGATTTATTAAAAGTAACGTTCCGAGTCACTATTACACGCTGTAATTGAGGTACCTAGACTTTATATATATTGGACGAGACGTATCTTACTAAGTATCTAAGGTGCGCTCTTAAGTTAACTTTAAATGTTCTCTTTTGTTAAAGAGCCTCTTAGTCCTTAATCATAGGGTAAGCTCTATAGCTGTACGCCTATATATTACTCTAGTCAGGTCGTATATTAGTATTAAGCTTTTAAATAAGCTTAGGGTCGTAGTACTGAAAATATTGCCTAAACTAGGTATAGAAGATCTCATTTGGACTCTTAAAGCCTTTCTAAGTAGCCGGACTTATATTGTAAAGAGTAATTGCCGCTATAGTTACTTCTGTTTAAAGCTCCTCTGGTAGGTTTATTAAAAGGCGTATCTTAATAGACTTTTCGATGATTTCCTTGCTTGTACGTTTAGCTCCCCTATTAAGTTAGTGCGTATACGAAGGGGTACCCTTAATATCAATACTATTCTCTATACACCACTTTTCGTACTCGGTTAATCTATTGATTCCTATAACTAAGGTGTCGTTATTTTGGCGTATTTTATAAATCGAGAGTCCGAATTGACGTCTCGTCCACGCCTTAAACGGTTTGAGAGCTCTTAGGACGGCGATTAACCCTTTGTTTTTTAAGAGTTATCTATAGAATTTCCTATCGTATTAGTCTTTAACTAATAAGAGCTAGCTGTTCCTATTAAATCCGACAGGGAAGTCGAATAAGTCTCAAGAAATGCGATAAAAAGGCCGGGTAGTTGTTCTCTCTAAAGGTCTTCGACTAACGACTTATTACGCGACAGTTAGAGAGCACTCTTTACACTTAATTTGAGTAGTGCCTAAGATCTCGACGTTGCGCGTATTTTTAACTAAATTCTCTAACGCTTCCTTCCTTAGGTGCCCTGCCCGTAAGTGCCATAACTTAGTGTCGTCTAGCCGCGGTCTTAAATATCGTCGACTTAATTAAAAACCTTACTAGATGCTCCTTTGAAGCGTGGGGAATATTAAAAAGGTATAAGTTAGGCGAATTAAAGAGTTAGGAGTTATTACGGGAGTTAAAGAGTAGTTAAAAGGCTTATATTTAAAGAAAGCTAAGTTAAACTGTCGCTCTAATTACTTTAATATAATACTCTTTTTAGCTGATCTCACGCGTAACGTGTAGTCTAACTTATTATACTAAACTCTAGCCTATAATAAACGAGCTTCCGAAATAATATTAACATTAAATCCTTTAACAATAGCGACGTTAAAAAGCCTTAAGTCCTTAGTGTTTAGTCCGTTAGGGCCATAGAGAGTACCCTTAAAAAGACGAGTACCTCGGCCTTTAATTATAAGGCTCGACGTTCCGGCTTTAATACTGTCGTCGTTCGTTAATTTAACAAAGGTTCCAGGCTCTAGTAAAGCAACTGAATTAACTAAATAAGTAGTAGCGCCGTTATCAAGTAGGGTACTCTCTAAGAGTGGGTATTAATCTATATTAATAGTAGCGTAGATTCCTAAAGTGGCGAAAGCCTTATCAAGTAACTCCGGACTAATTACACATACATTGACATTACCGGGATACCTCGGTAGCTCTAAGGCTTTTGCTGAGGTTGTTAGAAAAGACGAGGAGTTTTCGGAGGTTATTCCTTTAACAATTTCCTTTACTACTACTTGTTTCTACTCTTTCTTATTAATTACTCGTTTAAGGTCAGGAAACTCCTTTTTAAGTTTAATTCGGGTTTCCTTGATTTCCTCCGCAGACGGTAGGTTGCGCAGTTTGTCCTCGGTTAAGCCGTCGTAGTAATATTAAAGTCTATAACACTTAATCGCTTTGTGTCGGTGAGAGCTCACTTTATAGGGGCAAGTATTAATCGAGGTATTTGGCGAAGGAGTCCTTAGTGCTAGTAGTACTCCTAGAGCATCTGATCTCTCTTTAAGTGTAGCGTATAATCTAACTATCTTATTTTTTCCGGTAATTATAAGAGACTCTTCGTTAAGCGCCGATAGCTAGTTAACGTATTAAAGTAACGAGTACTTGTGAGTAACTCTAAGAGTATTATCTTTAAGGACCTTAGACAGTCGTTCGCGAGCCTATTTAAGTGCGAGCTTCTCTTATACTGCCTTAATAAAGTTAATAATCGCTAAGGGGCCCTTAACGTCCGGAATGTCGTACAATAGAGCATCTTAGTAGGCTAATCGCCACTCTTGAATCTATACCTTGGGATTAACTCGTCCTGTTTTGACGATTTCGAGTCCCTCTTTATATTTGGCTTGAGCTTTAGTAATATTACTTATTTCTGACGGGGCGTAGTCTCTCTTTAATACCTTAAGGAGTATTTATAAAGTCTAAGATCGTGGGTCGTTCGGTTCGTCTGTTATCTTATTAGGTTGCTCTTTCGCTCTCTGTTCCTCCTTAATCTCACACTCTCGAACAGCACTCTAGTAAATCGAAGGATCAACTGTCTCTTGAATCTACTTGTATACTGCTTTATAGGCCCGAGCCTTTTCTGACTATTGTACGTGTTTCATAGCATGCTCCCTCATTAGGGCAGTATATACTGGAGCAACTATAGCAACGTTAGACGGTGCAGGAGGTGTTTGTTACGGCTGGCCAAAGGTTAATACGGCGAGTAGACTCAAGCTTTGTATTTGGACCTAGGGCTACGCTCAGAATCGAGAAGAAAAGACAAGGAGAAAAGGAGAGCTCCCCGTAAGGGAGGGCTCGAGTATATATATATAAAGGACCCTCCTAATAGGGCCTAGCGTAGTCGAGTGCTATTTACGTCAATATGTCGCAGGCTCGCTACTTAGTCTTCCTTATCGGGCTTAGCGCCGTCGCATAGCCAGCGATGTTACGAGCTAGTGTCAGTTAGAATGCGAGGCGTATCGTAAGTCGTAACATTACCCCCCCCTCTAAAAAAACTACGTCCGCGTAATTGTAACTATAACCGTATCGTCCTCGAGGTCGTTATAGTTGTCGATACTAGCGTTATAAGCCTCTAGCCACTTTAAGAGAGCTCTTGGCGGGCCTTTGGCATTCGGATACTTTAGGTGGAACCTCTTAATTATATACGGAGCTATTATAGCGTCTAAGTATAAGTATTACTTTAAGTCTTCGTCGGCGCTTAGCCACTTAATATAATAAAATAGCTTATTCCGCATAACTTTAGAGCTAAGGATGCCTTTAATTTCCCACTTATCTTACTTAGGCAGTAACTAAATAAGTGCCGGCGTAGCTCTAGCTTGTCCCGGCAGGGGGTTGTCGACGTACTTGTGAAGTGAGTGTGAGTGGAAAACGGGGTGAATTAACTAGTCCTCTAGTAACTTAACTCTCTAACTCTCTCCTTCTTTAGCGATTACTTTAACTAGGCCGTATTACTTATTAGAGAGCTTCCTTAAGGGTCAGTCGACATTCTAGTTCCGAGTGTCGACTAGTACTAGGTCGCTAACGTCTTAATCGACGGCGCGTCGCCTACGGTTCGTTAATCGTTTTATTTTCTCTTATTAGTCCTTTAGGGACAATTAGGCGACTTCTGTAACCTCCTTTATTCGTAAGGCTACTTATAAAGCTTCCTTGCGGTTAAGTTTCTCTATTGCTATAGCCGGCGGCTTTAAGTTAATTAGGTCCTAGGAAGTCTTTAATTTAACGCCGTTAAGTAACTAGAAAGGGGACAGGCGGCTTAAGGACTCGTGTAATAACGTTAATTAAGCGATGTCTATAATTAATAAGAGGTCGCTTTAATTGTCTTAATAGTAGTGGCAAAAGGGACGGAGTCGCTACTTAATATATTAGTTCGTTACTTCTATTTAGCCGTCGACGTTTAAGTTATACGCCGTCGTTAACTTTACCTTAATCCCGAGGATACGACAGTACTCCTTCTAAAAGGAGGAGACGAACTGAGGTCCTCGGTCTAAGATAATAGAGTCCGGCATGCCGAAGTGTTAAGTCTAATAAACGAGGAAGAGAATAATTATGCCTTTAGCTATAATTATATTATTATAAGGTATTAAGACTAGTTTCTTAAATAAGCGGTTAACGATAATTATAGCGAAGTTATAACCGTGCTTGTCTAGTAATAACTTCGTAAAGTTTATTATGAGGTGTTAATACGGCCGAGTAGGGATTAATAAGGGGTGTAAGAAGCTAGGGGTCTTATCCTTATAGGCCTTTTGTCGAGAGTAACTATAGTTTGTTACGTATTAAGTTATATCCGTGGGGAGGCCGTTCTAGTGATATTTACGACTTAGTAATACCTTTATCTTTCTAATCCCCGTATGTATTATCGAAGGTTAGGAATGTATATAGCGAATAAGTATTATACGAAGTTCCGATGGTTTTAAAGGCACTTCTAAGCGGCCTTGAAAAAGCAACTTATTACTTATTAACTCGTAATCTAACGACTACTCCTTAGCTTTTTGTCGGAGAGGCTTTAGCGAAGGCGAGGTCTTATTAATTAAAAGTACTTGGTCGATAACGTCGTATTTTGCGATGTTATATGTTACTATAAAGTTAAGGTCCAGCTCTTCCGCGATAGGCGTCTCTAGGTCGATTAGTACTTCCGTATTCGATTCTGGCTCTGGCTCTAGCTCGTCACGTGTCTTAGCATCGCGACCTAGGGTCGTGGCGTCTACAAGTGTTAGGGGTATCGTCTCTACGACTTCGATATAGGCGTCTATAGGATCGACGGCGGAGAGCTAAAGGTCGCTAGCGACTCGCGAGTTAATCTTATTAGTAAGAATTAGCTATTAATTACAGATGGCCCGCTTACGTGCTTCTGTAGTTATAAGGTCTTGATCCCGTCGAGATAGAGTGTTAGTTAACGTATTAGTCGTCCCGGTACGGTATATAATTGTAAAGTGGAAGTCCGTAAAGAACTCAGCTTATTGAGCCTACTTAGCCGTGAGGTCCTTAGTAGTTATAAAGTACTTTAAGGCCTAGTGGTCCGTATAAATAAAGACATTTCTCTAGGCACTTAAGAGCTCTGGGCGGTATTACTTAAATAACTAAAAAATCGCTAATATCTCTTTGTCGTAGATTAAGTAATTAAGCTTAAGGTCCGTTATAGTCTTAGAGAAGTATTCTACGGGGTAAAAGGTACTATCCTCTTAAAGTTAAGATAGAATCTTAGCGACAACTCCGTTAGAAGAGTTAGTCTCTAGTTGTGTCTATTTAATAAAGTCGTAATAGTAAAGAACCGGCGCAAATTAGAGGGCTTCCCAGAGAGTTTCTTAAGCGTCCTTATAGGCGCTATTAAATTTAAAGGGAACGTCCTTTCTAGTGAGTATCGTGAGGGGTCGTGTAATACGACTATAGTCTTTAATAAACCGGCGGTAAAAGTTACAGAAACTAAAATAATTTTATATACCTTATATATTATTAGCGTATTACTAGTCCTTAATTACACTAATCTTCTCTAGGTTTACTTCCACGTTATTAACGTTAATAATAAATCTTAAGAACCTCGTCTTTTATACGCTAAACTTAAACTTCTTAATATCGACCTAGAGTCCGTGTGTCTATAATATTATTATGACTTTCTTGATATAGACCTTATACTCCTCTGGAGTAGACGAATATATAAGGATATTATTTATATAAGCCGCGCAAAAGTCGTTAAAGTACTTTATAAAGATATTATTAATAAATCGCTAAAAGGTTACTAGGTTATTCGTAAGGCTAAAGGGAAGGACTTTATACTTATACGTGCTATACTAAGTGTAGAAAGTCGTATAGTCTTCGCTCTCAGAGGACATATAAATACAGTAAAAAGCTTACTAAATATTAAGCTTTATAAAGACTTTTGCCTTATAAATACGTGTTATTATTTTATTAATTAAAGAGATTAAGTACAAATCCTTCTTTAATAAGGTATTTAGCTTCTAGTAGTCGACGTATAACCGAAGACTATTATTAGCTTTCTTAGCGAAGAGAATAAGGGCCGTATATAGTGTGCTAAAGGGTTTAATAAAACCTTTATATAAGTTGTTAATAATATACTACTTAGTCTCTAATAATTACTCTTTAATTATACGCCAAAGAGGTTCAAAGGACAAGTCGTTCTCCCTAATAAGCTCGATTTAGTAGTTTACGCCTTAACGATACGCTAGTAACTCGTCAGAGGCCCGCCAGGAGAAGAGAGGAGTATACTCTTAATACTTTATAAAGAGCTTCTTACTTACTAGTTCGTTATCTTGCGCGTATTTAGCCTCTAAGGCTTCTTTTAAGGTTAAGTCTCCGTTTATTAATATGAGTTCGACACTTAACTAGTCTAAGGCCTCTCGCCGGCGACGAGTTAACTCCTAGTCGATCTTATATATTAATATTACAAAAGTTTTTACTTTACTCCTTTTAAATTTCTTAAGTCGAAAGTACGTCGTAGACATCGCCGCTACTAATATAAGGAAAATCTTTATAGTAAGCGCCTTTAGCTAGTGATTCGCTAAGGAGGCTCTACAAGCTCTCTTATCCTTAAGTAGTAATCTTAGATCACAGGATATTAAAGGGTTTAATTACTTTTTTATAATACGTAAGTACTCTTTAACTTCTCTAATAAAGCTCGAAAGTCGAATTGGCGAGACGCTAGCGGTAAGTCAGACGGGGGCCTTTATCTTAAGGGAACTGTTAAGCGCCGTAAGCCTAGCTTGTCTTTAGCGGTGGTTATTTAAGTCTAAGAGGGCATCCCTTTGTTCTGTATTAAGTTAGTAAGACTTAACGATTAACTTATCGGAACAGTTAATATTAATAAAAACTCGCTAGTTAAAGTACGGCTAAATTAATATATTTAATAGCTATTTTAGTCGATTACGGTTCTTAGTATACGACTACTTTAGGTCGTAATACTCGAGGAACTTCTGACTAATTAGGACGTCAGCGTTTCTTAAGTCAGTCACTAAAAAGGGGAAGTTAATTCGCCGGCGGTCGATTATTAAAGTAAGTAAAACGGCCGTGTTAATTAACTTACTTTTCTTGTTATTATAACTAATTAAGACAATTAACTAAGGGAGGGATATAAAGGAAATATTAAATTACTTAACAAGTCGGTATACGAAAGAGGTTTTAATAGTACTAAAAATATTAGCTCCGTTATTAATATATGTAAGTGTCTTAATAAAGAATTTATTCCTTTTTAATTTAATATTAATTAAGAATTGTCGCCTTTTAATAAGAGCGCGGAAATTAAATGTTAAGTCCTTTTATAAGTTGTGGCTTATACTAAAGTGTAAGTCTTTATTACGGCTTAGGAGTTTTTTAATAACTCGTTAATTTTTAAATCCTTGCCGACGACTAACTCGGAAATTGACTTGTCGAGAGCCTAGTCTCTACGGCGCTTAGGACAGTCGCTGGCTTAATAGCCAGTCTTGTTATAATAAAGACAAGTGTCGGAAAAGACGTCCTTAGGCGTAAGAGGAAGTACAAGGGACTCAGGTCGGCGTAAAATAAGCGAAGGGGAGGGCGTACGCTGGCGGACATCTGACGACTGTCTTAGAGTCGGTGGTCTTTATACGTGAGTAATAGGGGTAAGTGAAGTCGAACGCCAGCTGTCCTTCTTTAAAATACCGCGCGAGTCGTTAGTATTAGTATTATTAAAGGAGACTCGAGGGGCTTCGTAGATAGTAGTAATAGTACGTCTATTAACTCGTCTAATAATAATATTTTATAACTCGCGATCTAAGACAACTAAGAACTCGTTAAGAGCCGTATAATCTCTAGCGAATTTATACTTCTTAATTCGGATGTTATATTTAAGCTTATCTAAGACTTTCTTATATACGTCGTCGAACTAGCGGTCAGGTGAGATTTTTTTAGTAGTCGCGTATATCGTAAACTTTATACGGAACTCGTTATAAGTTATATTACTTATTTATAGTTAATTATACTTAAGCTTAGCGGCCTATACTCAGTTGTAATTAAAGAAACGCTAGTCTAAAGCCTTTAAGACGTCAGCGGCTCCGTTAAAGTCTCTAGCGAAGTCGGGGTCTATTTGTTAAAAGATAATAGTCTTAGCCTTTCCCTTCGTACACTTAAAGTAAGTATAAATCTATAATTCGCTAGTAAGGAAGTTACTTAAGTACTTTTAAATAAAGAGCTTTATATTTATCTTCTAGGCGTCGTATTTAATTTTGCCCTTATAATCGCTAAAGGGGGTATAAGGGTACTTAACTTTATTAGGCTCAACGGCAAAGATGACAAGGTTTAGCTTAAGGAGGTAGTAGTCAGCGGTAGGCTAAAGGTCCGCCGTAAGAGCACAAGTTGACCGGTCGTAAGGAGGAGAAGGAGTGCGAGTCTCTTGACGCGGGTTGTCGGCAATATATTAAGTAAAGGCCTGTGTGACGGCAGCGGCGACAATAGAGCTCACGGAGTCCCTGATTAGCTGATTTACTTTAGCTTATTAAGCGGGGGTAAGGCCCTCTATATTAGTAGGCTCCGGCGATGCGTCAAAGAAGCTCTAGGGTTTGTCTTCTGAGTCTGAGTCGAATCCGTTAAGGCTTTCCGGCTCTTTCGAAAAAGTCTCGACCGAAGGAATAGGGGTGTCAGTAAAGCCTAGCCGTATAGGGGCGCTCCTTTCTCTAGAGCTTCGCCGACGAGGGGGAGAGACCGGTAAAGGTAGTAAGGTAGGGTTAAGGGGTGTTTGAGGTTATTAATCGATTTGTTGATTAGACATACGTTCGAAACAGTAGCGCGCGTCAAGTTACGGCAAGGTAAGTTAACCGCGAGAAAATATCTAGCTTTCTCTAAGACAGTCTACTACGAGGGCAAAGAGGTACTTATCTGTCAAATAGGCTAAGGTATTAAGGCTCATTATTAACTTATTATAAGGGCAAGTCGACAAGGCGTAAGACTAAGTAAAATATAACGCTTTATAACGAAGGGGTATTAGTCTTTTCTTATGTTACGGCTAGCTAAAGGTTAATACGGCGAGTAGACTTAAGCTTTGTATTTAGACTTAGGGCTACGCTCAGAATCGAGAAGAAAAGACAAGGAGAAAAAGAGAGCTCCCCGTAAGGGAGGGCTCGAGTATATATATATAAAGGACCCTCTTAATAGGGCCTAGCGTAGTCAAGTGCCATTCACGTCAACATGTCGCAGGCTCGCCACTTAGTCTTCCCTATCGGGCTTAGCGCCGTCGCATAGCCAGCGATGCTACGAGCCAGTGTCAGTTAGAATGCGAGGCGCATCGTAGGTCGTAACAGTGTTACACTTAGTTTAGGTCCCTTAAGTTCGGGTGCTCGTTAGTCTCCATCCCACTTTACTTGCTCCCTAAAGTTGAAATCGAGAGCCTCCTTGTCTTATTATGCCTTCACTTAGTCGATCGTTTGTGCTTAAGGCTCGTTTTCGAGGATATTTAGAGCGACCGGTAGCTCTAGATTAACCGAAGTCTATACCTTGTGAAAGATACAGAAGGATTTAAAGGCTTAATACTATGGGGTCTAGGTTTGCCTGTCGTAGTTGAGCGGCGTTCGATTATTGGAAGAGGAGACTGAAGTTGAGTCTGCTATAGCGAAGAGAGGGTTGCTCTCTCGAGGGTTCGATGGATTTATTAAAGAAGAGAAGAGAATATTAAGTACAGGTGCTCGATTTACCCTTTTCTAGAGAGGTTAAAGGAAAAATGGCGGTGTGAACTGCACTTATTAATAGGTAGAAAACGCCGACGTTGTTCGTCACCTACTAATCTTACGTTGACAACTCTACCTAAATTTATAAAGCACAGAAGGAAGAATACTAACTTAATAGCTTCGTCACGGGGCTTATAACTGTGGTGTAGAAGTGGAGTAGAGCCTTGCGATCAACGTAGGGAGAATTAAAGTGGTTTATTGTTCTCTATAATACATGAGGAAATCAGGGGAACACGTTGTTCTCCTGAAAGCGGTATAACGTGGCAGAAACCATATCCAGCGTAGCGCGCAGCTAACCGAGCATCAGCCCGTGCCTGTACGACAAATACTAAATAATATAAGCATTATTATATTTTAAAATAAAAGTAATAGGTTTCTAGTATTTTAAGAATTAAAAAATATCCTAGAGTATAAAATATATAGGCCGGACTAATATTTCTGGACTTTTTTTTTAGCCAAAAGTTGTATTCTAATTAATAACGAATTTACAAGTAAAAAGCTTTTACAAATATTCACTATAAGTTTTTAAAAACATATATATATAAATAAAAAAAATCTCAAAAATATTGGCCGCCAAGACTTCTATTGTTATAAGTACCTAAATTCGAGGACTAGCCCGATCGGGACAAAAAGTGGGTCTTTATGACGCTAGCAATTAGGCGCACAATTTGGGTTAAATAGATGTTTTTTAATATTACATTTGTATTTTTACCGTGTTTGAAGCGGTCCGACTGTACATTATCACGGAATGAGAACTACAGACCAAACCCTCTCAGAGATTTCACCAAATCTCAAACTCCTCATTCCTCCTCCTTCGATCAAAGGCTTCCCCGAACATAGCACCAGCAACATAACACTGACCAACAAGAACATTGCGAAACTCCTCCCACCTTAAGACAACGGGTACATCACAACCATAGAGGAGACAAATCCTATCGTGAGCCTCCATTTGCTCCGGTCCAAGGCCCATATAACCTTCTCTCGTGACGAAGAAGTTCGTGTATTTCTCATTAATCTGAATAGGTCCCATAGATCTACAAACCAAGCGCAAAGCAGGCGTCATCTCCTTATCCAGGGTAGAAGTATAGTGTCCCGGGGTATCGCGATAGGCAGCACGATAGGCGGCGCGCCACCGTTCGAGGAAATCCTCCGTTTCCAACGTCTGTCTCCCCCGGGGCCGTTCATGAGATTGCACATTCGTGGCGCGGTGCAGGATCCAGAAGAAGCGGATATGTTGCCGACGGCAGAATCGTTTGAAGCTTTGTTCGTCGACCGTCTCTGGGGGGATGATCCGATTTCTGATCTGGTGTGTGTAGGTGGCCCTTAATGATTTGCGGAAGATGATGTACCACGCCTCTACTCTTGATACGCGCTGCACGACGTCGTGAGGTTTGGGTCGGGGATTGAGGCAGGGACAGCAGAGGAATTGATTGACCCAGTCGAAAAGGCCGGGACGGGTTTCGATTTTCAATGGTTCTTCGCGGTTTTGGGACATGTCACTCACTTCAGCCAGACGGACGCCCAGGGCAAACATGGAACCTCGTGAGTAACGCACGATTGCACGGCCATGAAGAGCTGCGCGGTAGCTTTCGGCTTGGGGAGATACCTGGAATGGGTAAGCGTCTGCCCAATTCCCTTTCTTGGAATCTGGGGTTGTAGCACTCCAGTCGGGAACCCATGATGGCAGATGAGGAGTCCGGTTGCTGCATCTGCGTGGGAGAATGATCGAAAGACTGCCATTTATTTTAATGCACTGTTTGACAATATCAGTGAAAAGCTCCGTCGCAGTAGTTCCTTCACCATAGTCGACGACAATATCGTAGGCATCGCTGTCAGAAGCCATTCTGAACATTGAGTAGACCTTGTCGCGGGCATCACTCGCAGCAGCATTCCAATGCTGGAATAGAAGTTTCTCTAAAGTATGCAGGCTGCGATCCGTTGGGTTTTGAGCATTTCTCCTAGTACCACGCAGCCGGGAGAGGTCGACAAATCGATCAGCACTGTTGATCGTCCGTTCTATCTCGGGGCGATTGATGTATCTTCTCCTGCCCCAGCTCACACGCTGATCCAGAAGGGTCCTTCCAAAGAATTCTTCAGTTATCAACCGCTGAAATAGTACGAGTGCATCCCAGGGTATTGTTGTCCCGCAGCATTTTATTTTCAATCGGGAAGCAGAGAATATCTCTTGAATGATCCAGGATCTATGCCAGCTAGAGGTCCGAGTCAGAAACCCACTTGGTAAAGATAGTACACAGCACAGCATGGGAACTTTAAGGGGGAAAAAATCTAGGAGAGCTGGGAACTATTTCCTCATGTTCCGAGATAGACTGGGTACATGACAGCTCTTAGAGCCAAAATTACAGTGGCAGGGTTAACTTGGAGAAGAAACTTACTAAGATCTGGCAAAGAATGCCCGATAGGAGCCACAAAACTCATTGTTCTTCGATCGCAGAGCTTGAAAGAGGACGAGATGTCGCTGATTGGCATTCTGCTCTCTGAAAATTCGGTCCGCGAGAGTCATGACGCGAAGGCTTCCCTGTTCATGGTCACCAATCCATGCGATGACCAGCCTTGCATTCTCGTAGATGGATTTCATGAGGCCAACTTGATGCCGTCTCTCTTCTAGACTGTCTTGATTTATACATAGTGCGTCTATCCAGAAGAATCTGGGGCCATTCGGGCTCCGTAGATGGTGGAGAGCATTGTAGAGATTGTCTTCCACAAAAACCCGGAAACCATCGATATCAATGTGGAGTGGAAGGCCTTGTCGGTGGTTATCCGGCCGTTGACAATTGTTAGGTGCACCGGCCCAGACGTAGGAGAGGGCCACATAACGGCGATGCGGATTTCGGAGATTGGTTGTTGTGAGGGTGCATGTTATTCTTGCCACACCAGACCCCGAGTACAACGTCAGGAGCCTAAATTGTTGTTCTTCTCCTGCATGGTTTAAAGTATGATACGGGTAAGGACCGTTATGCAGTGGGCTATCCGAGGAGCTTGACAAGACAGTCGTAGAACTTTGTGGGGGAATTGGCACTTCGAGAACTCTCTCAGCATCACTCCTCTAGCAAGACAAATGTCAGTTGCAATCTTTTCTATCTAGCACATCGAGGGCGGCGGTGATGAGATCGAGTCAATTGAGCTATTTAATAACTTACGCTCTTTCTGGGTTTCGGCTTCTCGTTTTTCGGCCAGCTGTTGGTCCTCCTTTTTCTGCTACCGCCCCTCCTTTCATTTTTGCCCGGTCTACTTCGGTGCACCATGATCCTTATTGCAAGCGAGTGGCGAGATCATTGCAGCTAACAAGGCTGGCAAATCCGTGGCATACTAGTGACCGAAACAAAACCCTCCAAGCCCGAAATAACGCTAAACATCAAAGCAAGAGATACGAAGAGAGGGGGAGGATGAGCTGCCGTGAGGGCAGACCATCAGTGTCTTAAAAGAAAAGGCAAAGACATGCGCTAGTAAGGCGGATTGAACACTAGGCTTAAGAACAAACGAAAGGGTATTTCAGACGAACTCCTCACGCACTTAGCTTGCTAACTTTCCTTGCTCACCGAGAGGTTTGTCTAGATTTATGGACGCCACGGACAGCTGGTCCCACTTGATGCTGTGATTTGAGATCGAAATGTGACTTAAGAGTTGAGGCTGCATGGTGGCTGCTTCCGATGACATCCAATGAACACGTTCATGGTTCCCAGCCTCACAAAATTTTCTGGAATACAGGCTGAATTACAGGCTGTAATATGATTGGTAGATAGATAATAGGAAGTACGCCTTAAAAATAGATGCATAGGCAGATAAAAACAGGCACCAAATGCAGTGGTATAAAAATAATCTAACCCAAAGCTCCGAAACGCAAAAGAAAAACTTACTTCTAGCAGACAACCCTTCCGACCGAAAGTCTAACCCTTCTGCTTCACTATCAACTCCCTCACTTCAGGTAGGCCTTCCCATCCTCTCCCCGCACCGCCAAATACCACACTCTTCTCGATGACTTCCCTCCACCTCAGACCCGGCGCCAGCTTCCCAGTAATGGTATTCGGTCTCCTAACATCGGCGTTGGTAGGTACAGGGAGTGCTCGTCCCAGCAAGGCTTCCATAGCCTGCATAGCGAAGCCTACGGCTTTCTTTGCATTTGACGGCACCCCTGTCTTATCGAACGAGCCGAATCTCGCTCCCGGGAATTCGTTTTCGAGATCGTGGATGAGCTGCATGTTGAACATTCCACGACCATCGACTACAATGTCGGAATGGTTGATCGCGTCCCGACCTGGGCCGTACTGTAGCATTTGCTGAGCTATGCTTGCTGATGTGAAGCGTGTCATAGTAGCGATTGTGTCGGCAGGCGTGCATCCTCGGTATGCGCACATATCAACAATACGGTTGGCCATCTCGTCCCCGTAGATCTCTCTTGCAGTTGTTTTAGGTGGTCGAGTCCTCAAGTACTCGTCATTGTTAAGTAGTTCCTCCACTACTTCGTGGCAAATCTCCCCAAGGAGTAAAGAGGATCCGTGATCTACTGCTGGATCGAATCCAAATCGTCGGAAAGCCGCATCGATCATGGAAGTTCCTGGCCCGGTGTCCCAGTCGTACATAGCATCTATCCCACCTTTGTTGTCCGCGGGAATGAAACAGACTGTCGTGATACCGCCAATTGTAATGCAAATCTGCATCCGCACAGGATGGTGTAGGAGTAATCCAACGAGGTATGCGAATAGAGGAGCGCCTTGTCTTCCGACCGCTTGTTCAGCTGTACGATAATCCGAGACGGTCGTGACCCCCGTCTTTGCAGAAATTACTGCCCCTTCTCCAAGGCACATGTTCGACCTGTGTTGCCCTTTTGGCGGGGATCCAGTCAACGTTATCAGTTGTCCTCCTGAACCGATCAAGTCTATATCATCCACGGAAATCCCATGTTTATGGGCGAAGATATGAATCGCATTCGCAAAGGTATGGCCCATCTCTGCGTCCATCTGCGAGAGCAAACTAGGAGGGGCGGCATCTTCTCGAAGCATAGAAAGGATATCGGCTCGGATCTTCGAGGGCATAATAACAGAATCATACTAGAATTTGTCAACTCTGTCCCCTCGACATGGAGTGGGAACAATTACCTGGATGATATCCAAACATAGAGGGGCTTCAGGCGAATCTTGTGTAAATCGACACAGGGCAAAGTCGATATCATGCATCGTTGTTCCAGACGTAACCCCAAGAACCAGCAAACTCAGCCCAGGACCCTTCTCCTCCGCGGACGGCGACGGGGAACTCGACGTGTCGGAGTCTCCATTGACTTTCGACTGTAAGGCCTCAAGGTACTTGTGTCCAACAGGCGTTCGCACTCGCCCCTTCGGAGCAGGAATGAGTCCCTTCATTGTCCTCGCCATCGATGTATTCTCCCGGCTCGCATCAGGCTCATTGCGCTGAAAGCTGCAGCTTCTATCTCTCTTGCGAATGTCTGGTTTGCAGGTCCCGGATATAACTAATTGTCCTCGAGGGAATACCTAGGCTGGGTTTGCGTTTGCCTTTCAATGCCGTGCTAGACTGACTAGTCGGTGGTCTTCTCTCCACTTCGAGCGATCTGCGGCTTGTATTGTCAGTAGCAAGTAGAGGGGTTGTATCTGTGGAGGAGATGTAAGGGTTAGTCGCCTGCAATAGGATCGATTAGTCAATGATAGCAAACACATCACTTTGTATGGCGTGAGTGAGCACGCTTTTCCCGGCAGCGGTACCAGTAGTGTGAGCAAACAGTAAGAGGCCGCGTGAAGTGGATAATTTTTGTTTGTTGGTTTCGGAAGGGAGAAAAACGCCGAAAGCGGGAATCCCATCCTGTGTGACTTTGGTCCTGAGGCATGAGTCCTTGGCGTGAGGCATTAGGTGGGGTCGGGTGGGCTGCCGTGCCGCAGCGGACATCAACGTCAACAAGCCCTCGTCTCCTTTTTTCGTATTTCTCAGAGGCTCTCTCATTCGTTTCCAGAAGTGGGAATAAAATTAATTAGACCCCGAGAAGCAAGCCCACAGATGAAAAGGGTTATATGAATAATTCCAAGTACTGAGAATTCCTTCACTAGAGAACGGGGGGTTAGAAGCGTCCCACTCGAAAGCCTACCCCATTCTTTACAAGTGCATATCACCTACAGATCCACCACAATTCCCAGCCAGGCCTTGGTCTATGACATGCATATAAGAGGATCTGGAGATCTTTCGAGCCGTTTAGGCCTATCGATATCTTGTCCTTGCATATCTCATATCTATAACTCGCATCTCGTATCTCCCACGTCACTCATCTAGCACGCTCGCTCCAACTATCAGTATATCTGCCTCGGACTTCATATCTCAAGAAAGAAGGTAGTACTAGCAATTGCTTACGATGCGCTAAGCACAATCCCAATCCCAATATCCCATCCCACTTTATGGATCGAGGATTCCCCATCTCTTCTCCCATACCAGGGTATTTATTTCCCCGCTCGGGATCGTCCAACCCTGGCGCCGCCTTCCCCAGATCGATGGCATTTTCCCCTCTCCCGACGGTGAGGTACAGTATCAAGGTCTAGATCGAGATTGTTGAGTTGAGAGATAAGCCCGGTTCTGATAGTGGTAGGTAACTTTTGTGTGTTTGTCTACCGGTATTGGTCATGGGGATCGAATTATACTTTATGTCACCTGAGCAAGAAAAGGGCTAGAAATGGAAGGCTTCACTTGGCTGGTCACCGCTAGATGTCCTTCAGAGGGTAGGTCTGACATCCTCCGGGATACAACTCCCTTTTAGCTGTGTGCAAGAGATCCGAGGCTACTCAGAGCTTAGAAATTGTATCTTCTTGCACCAAGTACCATCCCTGGGTATTATATCATAAAGTCATAAATCGAGACAACGAAAAACAAATCACACTCCTCACTGCTCTTCAAACCCACTCCACCTCATCCCTTTACTCGACAACAAGATCGCCTGTCTAGTCGAACTCCCCAACACCAGGCCCAAAGTAGCCACCCTTCTTAAGCACAAACCGGGTACAAGCTTTCCCCTCACATCCCCAAGAAACGACATTGTTGCCCCACCAGTTCAACTCCACCTCGCTCCACTGTAGACCGAAGAAGATGATAATAGCAGCAATAGCAATAGCCGAAGACCAAGATGCTGAGAGAATGTAGTTGTACTATTCACAGCATCAGTCAAGTTCTGTTTCCTCGATCTCACAGCTTCGAGTATAGGGTATGAGAGGAGGAGAGGAGGAGAGAACAGCTTACCTTAGCCCAGAAAGCAAGATACCTATTCTTCAAGAACACCATACTGAACCATCCCAGCGGAACAGCAGGCCACACATAACTCAAACTATATGGCGCCCAGTTAATCGGTCCATACATCAGGACCACAGGATGGACCTGTCTCAACCACGACAGTTTCGGCAATTTCTTCTGCGCGTAAAAGATGATGAATGGGAGGATGAGGCCGATAGGGAATCCAACAAGCATAGCAGTATACTGACCATTCTTGCCGAACATCTTGTGCGGGCCGAGAGTACCCCAGAGCACAGATGCGGTGAAGAACGTGTTGATGCCAGGACAGGTGAACTTGTTGGACTGGTTAGGCGTGCACACGTCGGGGATCTCATTGATCTGGAAGTTCAAGACGCCGATACAAACGAAGGTCGAGACGAAAGTGGCGATCATCTGTGCGAAGAAGGTGTGACGGGGTGGGATCTTGACGTAGTGCGCGAGTTTCATGTCGTTGGAGAAACGCACTGCGTGGGCGCAGGTCACGTATCCGTAGCTCTTGAAGTAGTTCATGGCAAGTGCGTTTCCTGCGACCCAGGCGCCGCCAATGAATTCAGCGAGCACGTTGAGCGTTACTTCGATTCCGGTCATGGCTGTGATTAAACCGATTGGGATGACGAAGATGAGGCATAGCGCGATGCCGTAGAAGACGACTCCGACGGAAGTGTAGGTTTCCCAGCCTGCGATGCCTGCGCATGAGAGGGCGACAGCTATAACGAGACAACCCATGTACCACCATTCCGAGACTAGATTCTGCGTCAGCTACGGTCCCACTTGAGGAGAGCTTCAAATTTACCTTCTGGGTACTTTGACATGAGTTTGTTGTGGATATCCACGTACTCCTCCTTGTTCTCAGACTTGTCCTTCCGGATACTTTTGTATAGATTCTTGAAGCCCATCTTAATCTCATGACCATGGTACAAGAAACTGTACGAGATAGCAGCAGCGTAGATGCCAAAAAAGGCGAGGTAAACAACCAAATTAGCTGCACCGAGGTACGCAGGAGAGTAAGCCTCGTACTTGACAGGGTCAAAGATACCTCTTGAATCAATGGCACGCGAGACATTGTATCGTGCTCCGAATCGGTCCCAGACTCTGTTTGTATTGATGGGGAGGTAGGAAGTGTTGTATGAATTTGTGTAGTAGAGCCCGATGATGACGAACATGGATATGAACATGCCCGCGAATTTGTTGACGGTATTGAAGAAGGGCACCATGAAAGGGTCTTGGTTGTCGAAGAGAAGGACGTTCCAGTCGAAGGTTGGGAAGGGGTTGACTCCGAGACCCGTGTTGAAGCCGGTGATGGTTGTCAGGTTGACGTTCTTTGGTGCGATCCAGGTGATCCAACTGAATGCTGAGAGGGCTGTGAAGATGTAGTTGGGGAACCAGAACCAAACGAACATAGCTGCAAAACTCCAAGCAAAGAACTTGAGGCGAGAGATGGTGAAGATCTTCTTGAGAGGACTTTGAACAGCTGTTGAGTAAGTCAGTGCAAATTTAAGAGTCGCAGCAAGTGATTGATGTCAATAGGGGGTATAGAACGTACGTTCGTTCTTCTCTGTATGGAAGGCTGCATTCAGAGCAATAGTAACAAGAGAAGCTGGCCAGACACAGAAAGAGGGGTAGACCAGGAATCGTCTGCAAAGACCAGCAATGCCATAACCAATGAAATTGGTGCCCAGGGAGATGAGAATCTGATAAGCGAATCCTCTGGCATAAGGCTGGTTGAAGAACTGTGGTAGGACTTGAGTCCAGATGATATAATCCGTGTAAGGGGTGTGCCAGCCGACATTGGCCATGATTGTGATGAGCATATGCTCTTTCTTGGAGAACTTCCCGGGGTTCAAGCTATGACGGACACCGAAGAGGGTGAAGCCAACATCTGGAAGCCAGACGGCGGCAGCACGTCCTACGGGGTATGAGAGCAATTGAGCGACGTTAGCCATGACAGTGATGCTAGGCTGACGAATTGAAAACATCTGGTTGATGAATGCGAGGACAGTGACGAATGAAAGTCCAATAACCCACGCACGGATCGTGGACGATGGGATTGAAGGATCATCGGTGTTATCAACCACAGCTCGGACCTCAGAGTATGGACTGTTGCCAGTGATCAAGGCAGCCTCGGTCTTCATTTCCTGAATTATGTCTGAATGCTTCTCTGGGTTCTCGAAGACGCTGCTGTTGCCGAGGAATTCGCGAATTCGTTCGACGACATGGATAGGGAAGTTGGGGTCCCTCTCGTGGATTTTCATCACTTTGATCATGATCTGAAGAAAATACGTTAGTGCTAGACATTGATTAGAGTTCAGGAGCATACATCGCGAGTTTCTTCAAGGTCAAGATTCTTTGCACCCTCTTGAGCTTGAAGGAGATCCTCTCCAGTGACATTGAGCTCACTAAGATATTGTTATTCAGGCCATTGAAGAAATTGATAGAGAACCTACTGTTCATATCTTTCGATAGATATATCGTCAATCGAATCAACTGAATGGGTAGCTGGCTGGGATTCTGTCAATTGAAGTGATGCAGTTACAATCGGGCAACTTACAAGAGTAACCTTCTTCTCATCGCTGCTGCTATCATAAACCGGAGGTGCATTCTGCACCGTCTCGATTGTTGCCATCTTGATCGGTCTCAGCGACTTCTGTCCCGTGAGATGTCGATGAAGTACAGAGGACGATGTTGATGGGCAAATGAGGGCGCATCAACGGCTTTATGCTTTCACTCCTGCAAAGAGAGTCTCGTCCACACTCAAACCTTATCGTACATAGACCCCCATTCTTTAGAACGACCGAGGATCTCTCAGGTTGAACTGCCCCTTGAGGAAGACCAAGATCCTGGTTGAGAATACCGACGTTACAAGGGAGAGGCAAATTCATGGCCTGATGGGAAGGTTGAGATGCCGATACTGCAGTTCTGCCTATCAGATTGTTTACTTGAACAACCCTACGAGCGGGAGAAGCAAAGTGACTGTCACCTTCTTGTTTCGTATTGATGGCATCAGAGCAGATGTCTTGGTATGGTGGTTGATACCAAGATCGAGCGCATATAACCTGCTGGATACAGCCTTCTTTCCAATAATACCCCCGATGTAACAGGGTTATGGTAAGAAATACAGATAAGAATGGAAATAGGTCATATGAAAGGCCGTCTGAGACTACCGATGGCTATGAAATTGAGGGGAAGTGAAATGCAACCATAGCTAGCCCTTGGTTACAGAAAACAACAATGGGTATTATGTGTAATTTTTACGATAAGGAGAATATAAGAGGACGCCAGCTCTCTAGGCCGAATTTAACTTGGCCTTAAAAGCCCATGCCGGGACTGGAAAGCGTCCACACTGATGCACTTGCTCTAACTGCCACGACGATGCCTGTAAACCTATCGACATCAAACGTTACAATCCCTGACCAGTTAAAACTCAGAATTATCATAACCAAATGCACAAACGGTCAACGAGACCAAACCTACTCAAAAAGTCTCCCTTATCTGTAGGCCGGAACGTTGCCCAGGCTTGCCCAGAAAGTCCAAGATAATGAAGCACCACGAAGCAAACCGTCACCATCCACCATCCATATACCCCATCGGAAACAGAGCTTAATTGGTTGTTTAAGCATAGTGGCGCGCGGAGGCGATAAAATGACGCTATATGGCGAATTATCGTCTTTGAATGCCATCGCGCTCATATCTAAGACGCCATCTGGGTATTTTCCGAAGCTCAATATCAAAACACAAAAAAGACAACGAGACGTGGAACTTGACGGTACTTCTCGATTTAGCCAACTTATCAAAATATAAGCAGATAAACGAGAACTCTACAGAGCTCTGTTAGACATGTGAGATAGGGTACTCCGTACTGTACCCCTCCCCATAAGTTGTTATCGTAGCCCCTGCTTCCCCGAAATACCTTGGCGCTGCTTCTCATAGCATTGGCGGCCATAAACAGAAGGTGGTGTATAATGGAATGCGAGTTATCGTGAGGAGAAGTATTGGCCACGCGTACGGGATATCCGTATATCGAACTTCCAGTCTCAGAAACTACGGGAGATTCGTCGCGAAGCAATAGCGATTTGTATATGGCCACTTGATTCATGTTGACTCGAGCGTCGGCCGACTGGTCTCATTCCACCCATCGGGTGTGAGGACTCTCGATGGCTCTCTCGATGGTGTAACTTCACAAATATTTGGTTTGTTCGCTACATCCAGGGTCCTGTCGTTCTCTCATAGTAGTTGGATTCCGGTTGTAAGTGGGATGTTCACCCAGTCGTACTTCTTATTTCGTTCGTCATCCATGATGACCTCTAGGCGAATCTTCACCACCCCTCTTGGAGATACACACAAAGTCATAAATGGGGCAAGTAGCAGCCTACGAACTTGGAGGCTTCTGTTCTCTTGCCATCCAGCTTCAGCCCAGAAGGTTTTCTCCTTGACTGGCGACGTTCAGAAGTGGGCCTTTCCAACTATCATCCAGTACGAATATTGACTGGATTAATTCGTCTCTGCCACTGAGGTCTGTTCTCTCTTTATCGTTCATATGATTCAGCTCCTGGGGGTTGACATCGACTATTCGCCTCTGAAAGCGACTCAAAGCATGTCGCGCGCAAGCTTTTCACGTCTCGGGAAAATAGCAAGCGGAGGATAGTTGCTCTACAGCCTTCGCTGGAAATTATCTGTTGAATTTCTTAGCAGTTGCTCATACGTTCAAGGGATTTATATACTCAGCAGGTCTCATTCGCGCGAATGCATCCCTTCATCCATCACTATTTCTTCCAAGACAACACCAGGTCAGTCGAGCCAGTGCTCAGATTGCAAACGGCAACAGTATTTGAACAGTGACTGGCCCACAACATCATCTATCAACAAGAGAAGCTGGAATATTGGGATTGGTTGAAGACTGACGTGAAAATATGCGGGTTGAGGACGACGGGAGGTAGCCTGAAGCAGCCTGGACCGATCCAAGTAACGAAAGCGAAAGCGAAACCACTGTTGCTCCTGGACTTTCAGATCAACAACAAAATAACACCATCATTCCTTTCTCAAACGCATCGACTCGAACATCTGGTCAGTCATAGCTTACCATTCCATGGCATCTCTGCGCTGAGTATCCGAAGTGCTGCGCCGAAGAATTGTCGACGAGTCGACAAACTGCGGAACTTACCTGCACCAGATCATATCAGTGGAGCAGGTGAGGACTTTATATCAAACCAAGAGATTATTTCATCTTATCTGATTATTTGGTACGCTTACTAGTGGAGTCATTTGCATGTTGAATTGAACCCGAAGAAATAAGCTCGGTCAAGCTTTCGCCCGTGGCCAGGCAAGTGCTTGGCATTTTATCCAGTGAACTTCGGGAGATAACAGAGCGTTCTCTAGAAATGCTTGATATTGAGAAAGTTTCTTTTATTAAGTTTTGAATGCTGAGTGGTGTTTTGGAATATTCTCACTGGATGGAGGATTATTACAGCAAAGAATACTGCGAAGATTTGACGGAGAAGTCATACAGTACCCCTCAAAGATCCGGATTGCTGGTACGTGGGTGTTGCCAAATTTCAGTGACCACGTTGGTATGTGATTGGGTACAGGTCCTTCCCATCTTTCTGTCTTCTATGTTTCTGAATTGTGTATCTTGTTGCATCTGCAGCATCTCTATTTCTAGGTGGCACGGAGTAGGCAAGAATGAGCTAATAGCTGCAGCATCAGCATGTAATCAAAAACACCACCTTCTTTCAAGACAACACTTCCTCTTAGGCCACAGAAATCACCCCCACTGAATCTCCCATAGCTATCCTCTCAATCATGTTCTAACGAGGCTGTCGGGCAGTAGCCTCGCCCGATGGATGCGTGCGTGACCATGCATCTTTAAGACAACTTGCCACCTCAACCTCTGAGCTATCCAATCTGTAACTCAACGCTGAACCTGAGTGCAGAACACAGAAAGCAGAAAACAAAAACACGACATAAACATCTCTCTCTATTCGGCATCTAATAGAGATACTTTCGCACCTCCACCCCTCACTCACCTTCCTTCTCAACTCCAAGCTCAAGCTCCAGCTCCAGCTCCAAAAAGCTCAGCTCAGCTCAGCTATCGCCCCTCCTCCACAAATTCGCCACTCCCCCAAACACCCCTCTCTCAACCTCCACCCCACCCCTCTCCAACCCTCAAAATCCCCTCGTCGAGTACCCAAAGGGTAAGCCATACAATCCCACAAACACGCAGCCTTATCGCAGCATACAACACAATAGAATGCGCTTTTGTTGCACGTCGCAAGTCGAGGTGGCAAATCTTCGCATCCTACAAACGGCGCAGCTGCTGCAGCCACCTTACTAGCTGCATGAGCTCCCCCCTGCTGCTTTAGGGGTCTAGATGCATGATTCGGAGGGGTGTTGTGACTGTGAGGAGTGCGACGTGGATGGGGCGTATTAAAGGGTGTAGTGTGCTGTGTGCTGTGTGTGGTGTGGTGAATGGATGTGTGTGAAGGGTCTTTTTGCAGAGAGTGGTTGAGATTACCAGCCGGTTTGGGAGGATGGTAGGATGGTGGATTGAAAATTGACTGCGATTAAATCACGGCTGGAACAAAAGGAGTTCTGTATACGTGGATATTGAAATTGGAGAATTGGAGAAAATAATAGGAAAAGTGGATAAGTTGCAGCGAGAAACGAGCTTGGTAACAAGATATCGTGCCTTACCGCTCGCCATTCGACGAACCAAGCTCACTGAGAACTCCAGGAATAACGATATGTGAAGACCCCAAAAGAAAAGGAAAAGGATATTGAAAAGGTATTCCCCATTAATATGGACCTAGGAAGAGTGATGAGGGCAGCAAAATAGTGTTGTGAAATGCTCGATAATCAGGCAAATCTCCAAGACACCACCACCTTGAGTTGGCTAGGAACAGAAACCGAGATAGAGAGCAAAAGCTCGTCCCTCATTCATTCATAAAGAGCCACCTGCGACGAAAATCAGTCAAAGCTAGAACTCCTGGAGAACAAAAATAACGTTGAACGCCGGCTCAAAGTTGACCTACAGAATTCATCCCTCCTCACATCCCCATCTCCAGAATTGGACCAGCGATCGAAAACGATTCTCTCCAAGACTCAACGCGACGAAACCACAGCTTAAGAGACACGAAACAGCGAGATCAGAGACAAATAAGGAGAAATTTCCACTGCGGAAATAATAAGCCTGTAGGAAATCTCCCGGCGTAATATAAGCCCCCTTTCCCCCCTTATTCTTTCCCTAGACCACAGACCCAGAAGGGGAAATCTGACATCAGCTTGAGAGCTCGGCATACCATGCACTTACTTATTGTATGCTATCTAGAGCTCGAGGAGAAGGTCTGAACACATTCGCTGACGTGACATGATGAAATGTCATGGGACGAGTTTATGCTTTGGGGATGTGGATATGGATGTGAGCGGTGAAGAGGAAGGAAAAGTCTAAGTGAAGTAGTATCGGCTAGGAATATCAAATCGGAGGATGAAAGAAAGATGTAAGGTAGCGTACTAGAATGGAGCGAGGAAGAGAGATGAGACAAGATAAGATAAGATACAGAAATCCAGACGAGAGAATCAAAGACTTGGAGATAGAGAAGCAGAAGAACCCACCAACAAAAAAAAGCTGCTCCTTACTTCAAAACTTCAACACAAGCAAGCTTAGGGGTCTCGGTTAGACCCCTCCTCCTTGAACCACTCACCACGTGGAAATCAACAGATCCGCCAAGTTTCTCCCCTCTTTCCCTCCACATCCCCCATCCCCTCCTTCCATTCCCTCCCGTTACATCTTTCCGTGCCCGAGAGAAAAAGTATAAATTCTCTGTCTCAGGGGGGGCGGAGAATTCGGCTGTTTCGGAGATACCTCCATGATTAATTATCGTTTCGTTTCGTTTCGTTTCGTCTCGCTGATGGTGATGGTGGCCGAGCGAGTGAGTAGTAGGTAGCTCCACCATTTTGACTTTTCTTGTTGATAATTTACGGTGCGGTACCGGCACTTCACGGTATTGCATTTTCCCCAGGAAAGGAAAGTAGAGGAGAGCCAGGCTGCGTGGGGTTGTTTAAACGGTAAGCTAAGTAAATTTAAATAAACGAAAGTAGAAGTAGAAACGTGAGAAAAAAGTCTACTTTACGGTACTTGGTTGCTGTGTCAAGAAGATGCTTCCGAAAGTATGTGAAGTCTAGAATTGCTTCATCCAGCCCTTTAAACTCAAACCATCACTCATACGGAGCAGACTAAAGTAAAGTAAAGACCGAAGCTTTGAATCTCGATATACTTCTAACAATCTCACACAAGCTTCTTCGAAACTTAACTCAACCCAATCCCGATTCTCAACACACTCCGTCCATTTCTGCTACTCGTACTCTTTCCGAAACATACCTACCGTATCTCCTCTCCTCTCGCCATCTACTTCGTACTACTTCTATCTCTGCTAGTTCGTACTCCGTACTCGGTAGATATAAACCAAACCAAACCAATTACGGAGCCACACTCGCCGTACCAACACTTCAGGTTGTATCGTAAGCGCGCCGGTGCATTCGCTACAAAAGGGTCGGTCCTTCCGCTCTGTACTTGTTATCAACGCCACTGTACGGACCGGTACAGTACGCTAGGAGATACAAGACAGGACAGAGCGAGCGCACTGACTTTCGTACCTGGCGACCCGCGAGCCCCGCTGACTCGGGATGATGGACCGAGTCCGAGGTCTGTGAGTGGTAGGGTTGGTAGGTAGGTATTTTAATTCCGCTCCGCTCCGCTACCCGCTTGTTGATCTGATCTGATCTGCTTTGATCTGATTTGATTTGAACGATGTTGAGTTTGTTTTAAAAAAAATAATAAAAAAAAAAGAGGTAAACGGAAAGGGGGTTTCGTGTGATGTTTCTCGAGATTTTTTCCCCTTGTTGTAGGGAATATTGAGAATTGGAGTCGAGAACTGCTTGGGACGCTGAGACCGAAGAGAGACCGCGACGAAGCCATAAAGGGAAGGGAAGGGGAGGGAAGGAGAATCCAGAACTCTCGCAACCAAACCCCAGATTTGTACAAAGGCACATGAAGAGAGTGAGAAAAATAAATAAAAAAGGGGGGGGGGGGGGGGTTAAAATCGATATTATACTTTCCTTTTCTTCTCATAGCCATGTAATTGCCCAGGTATTCGTACTTACGGAGTACAGAAGAGGCGTTTTCTCTATCTCGGCTTTTCAATATTTTATTTTATTTTATTTCCTTTTTGGTACATGCAGTACGAAGTAAACCCTGGAAAAATCTGCAGCCATTGACGAAAAATGCGACTTTCATACCGCGCGTGTGTGTGGTGGGTGAATGAACCTTGTCGTGTACCTGGACCTTGCAGGCTTACGGGTTGACATGCAGGTGGAAGGGGAGGGAGCGGCAGAGAGATAAAGACGGAATAGGGAGATAGATACCAACGGCTTTTTCTGTATACAGTAGGATTAATCTTGATAAGAGAGACGGGAAGGGGGGGGGGGCGGTGACGGCTGGGGCTTGAATTGAGGCTTGACGAATGTGCAAAGTTTCACTCACGGAAGAGGCTTTTCAAGAACTCTCTTCTTCTGAATTGAAGTTTTTGTGGTGTTGAAAAGTGACTGGTCGCGGAGAATTCAAAACTCCTGAATACCGTAGATACTTTTCCTTGCTATAAGTGTTGTAGATTAATAGACGAGGCGGCTGCCCAGTTAGGGGGTCAGACTTTGATAGGTCAGCGAGTCCGAACGGAAGGAAGAAGCTGACTGAACGGTCGAGATACATCGGAGACGAAAAGGGAGAGGCTTGAAGCTAGGTTGGTAATTGACTTTACTCCGAAGCATGGAGCACTCTACCTTAGCTTTCTTAGGTCCTAATTTACCAGTGCTAGTACTGGCTGGCTGCAAGTTCAAAACGTTGGAACGTTTCTTCTCGAAGCTTACTTAGATATGTTAGTTTAACTTACAGCGTTATGTATGGTGCATCCCCGGTTGTGAGGGAAGTTCTAGATGTTCCTGAAATGCGGAGAAAGATGCCAAGAGGGAAGGTGGTCGTTTGTTATCTTGTTGGTGTAGGGTAAGTAGTGTTGGTACTTGAGAAGGAAGCCACGTATACCTTCCCCTTCAAGAGAGGAGATGCTTCCATTCCATGTTCCATCTCACGAGAAGTGTGGGTGAAATCCAGGGGGAAAAAGAGATGCGTTGTGATGCGATGGATTCGATGGATGCACAGACAAACAGACGCACCTCAAATCCTACCCTGGAAAGATAGATCTAACTCGCGGGGATAATTAATGAATCAACTCCCCCCTTGCATGGGAACACAAGATCCAGGACAGGACCCCATATCAATTAATTAAACCAATATCAGCATATCTCTCGCGTGTGCACTGCACCACTGCCATGTGGGAAACATGGTTAGTTGTTTGCATGAACTAAAACTGGTCCTTGCCAGACACAGGCATGCTCGCTCTCCCTGTACCTAGCAATAAAACAACGAACACGCCCCCCCCTTTCTTGCCAATCAAATCCACAATTTAGTTGTCGGCCGATGAGGTAAAAATGTGATATCATCAGACCTTACCACATCCATCCAAATCCTTATCTCTACCTCATATTTCATGTCGCCATGCCCATGCTTCTTGGGTCCTGTAAGCGAATCCACTTGTACTGGTTGTTTACCTTCTTGACCTAGGGCGGGCTTCCCCCCTCTCCTTCACCCCCTGAAAAGCCGGTTGCTACGCTACTGCATATCCGGATTGCTTGCCGAGGGTGGCTTTTGCTTTAGGGTTGTGAGTGAGACTGTGTGAGACTTACCTCCGTAGGTTAGGTTAGAGTGAGACTTGAAGTGACCCCCAACTTTTATTTTATCGTAGCAGTCCGAATCAGGCGAATGTGAAGGTGGTGGAAGTTGTTTACTGCGTTTTAGTTTATTGGTATTTTTCTTTATATGTTAAGCTAGCCTTGCTTGGTCTTGCTGCTGTCTACTAATACTGTATTGATTGCCCTGTCCCATCAGGCTGGTTTCGGATCATCGGTATTCGGTGATGCAGTGCAGTGCAGTGCAGTGCAGTGGTCTGTCTTGTCCTAGCCTAGCTAAGCTGCAAGCAGTCAAGGATAGGACATGATAGAACAGAACAGAACAGAACAGGACAGGCTGCACCATATTGCCCAGGTGGACTAGACAAGGACTGGCAGCGGATCTCGACTCCTCGACGGACAACAACGGCGAGGTCTCGAAGGCTCCAAGGCAAGGCAGGCCCACCAAACCAGGGCTCATCAGCGAATACTAGGCAAGTATTTACCTCTAGGGACTTGCTCACTGGAGTCTATCAATTTCTACTCCACCACATCGCGGATCTGCCAGGAGTGGAAGCTTTGCCTCGCTTTCACAGGCTGACTGCTGTTGCTGCTGCTGCTGCTGCTGATGCACCCACCGTGAGACCGCGTGGGAAAAAAAAGACACCCTGCGTTTCCCCATGAAAGTCAAAAAAGTATCTTCTCCAGTCAATCCGTACCCATCGTCTTCCACGCTTCCACTCTTCGGTACTCTCTGTACACTTCAGAAACCACCCTTCCTCACTTGGTGTTCGAACTGATCCATCCATCATCTATCAATTGGCTCGCTCTCTTGAAAAAGCAAATATTGCCCTCCCTCCCTCTCTCGCTCTATCTAGCCCAGCCCTCTCTTGGCCCGACCCGACCGTCACCCCTCCCTCCATCCATCCCATCTCATCCCACAGTCAACCACCCTCACCCTCCCTCCCTCTTCGAGTTCTGTTTCTACCACCACCAAAACCCGTTACAACCATCACTCTCTTGGCATAAGCTGCATACCTCCGTCCGCCTTTTCTTTTGGTGTGTACATCTTTCTTTTGAACAATACCCGCTGCTGCTCTTGTGGCCCGGCTGAGCATCTGCTAACTTTTGTTCTGCCTCGAAAGCTGAACTCTTTCGCATCAACACCGCACCTCACCACTTAATACAGCAGCACAGCCTCGCCTCGTTAATAAATTCACAGCCCTACGACTCTGCCCCACGGTCGTTTCTAATCTATACCAAACTACTCCCTCGAACCAACTCCGGTCGCTCTCCCTTCTTTTCTTTCCATAAACATCACCAGACCACCGGGTACTGGATTTGCTTGTGCTACCGTCGAAACAACTGTTATCACGTCCGGCGCAATTGATCTGTTAAGGTCAAGGGTCCCTCTATCGAGATCGACCGTCACCTTCGAATCAAATCGCACCTTCCTCGCCACAACCCATGTTCGATCTCTAAGATCGCCAACACTCCACCAAGATGTCTGGCAGGAGCGCATATGTGCGCAAGGAGAAGACAAAGATCAAGACTGAGCGGGATGCAGCCGGAGGCGCTGTGAGCAACGATGGAGAGTCAGACAAGCAACCATCCGACAAGGCTCTGTCAATTGGCGATTTCCCCATGCCGCAAGGCCGCCTGCCTCAATACATGACCGACGTGCCTTTCAGAAGCCAGAACAATGAGATTTCTACCATCCGGACAAATGTCTCTGGTGGCTCGGACGATCTTGCATATGCGCGTGTCCGCAAGCCGCAGGTTCCCGTCATTGATGTGTCCGGGATTGAGAAGTCGTCATTCAGAACCAAGATGGACAAGCAGAGCGAGAAGATCAGGGGCGTCCTGAGTTTTGGTGGCAAGAAGAAGAAGAAGGGAGAGGAGAGTCTAGCAAATGATTACAGACCGACCACGGCGGCGACTTATCGTTATGATGTCTCGGAGCTGGATACCGGCGAGTACATCCCTCCTGCCATCCCCAGAAATCGAGAGCCGGAATTCATGCGACCTGCGCCACCAGCAGGCAAGCTTCCCCCAGTCCCTCAAGGACCACAGCTCAAGCGATGGATGGGTTCTGGAAGAGCTCCTATGCCATGGAACAAGCTTCGAAAGGATCCGGAACTTTGGGACCCCAATGGAGATACCCTCATCTTCTTCGGCCACGACACTCACCATGCATCCAGACCACCACCTTCATTCAGACTATCCTCCCATGTTATTGAGCAGACTGAGTCCCGATTTCTTATCACTTTGCTCCGTGAGGGTTCAATTGATGAGGGAAACAATTTCAGCATGCCACCTTCTCCAATCAGTTCTCCCGGTATGCGAAACCCTCATATGGCTCAAGGAGGTAGACAACGTCACCCAACACCTCCCACGTCAGAAGGCAGCATCTCTGGTGGATTTGATGGACAGATCTCCTATGAAATCTACTTCCCAGCTCCCCTGAATCAATCCAAAACCGAGATAATTCGCCATCAAGTCACCACCCGGAATGTGTTTGCGCTTCTGTACCAAACTTCACTTGTTGGTTTGAATCTCTACCAGGCTCTGAGCGATCTACATGATCGTCTTGAGATCTACATGCCAGACGAGATTGATGCAGCTGGTATGATAATCGATTATGTTGTCAACAAGGGAATTGATGATGTACGAGAGAACCCATCTGCGGCTGCTGCTCTGCTTGCTTGGAGTGAGAGTTCTTCTGTTCGCTGGGAGGAGGGTTGGAGAGAGGCATATGTTCACAGTTCTGGAATGTACCGCCGTCTTGAGAGCGCTCCTGATTTTCGATATGTCACTCCAATCACCAGAGCACTTCTCGAGCGAGCTAGCTTGGAGGTTCAAGTACGAGTCAACAACTGCGAGAACCGTTTCACGGACTTCGATTTCGGAGATATGTGGCCTATGATGAGTTCTCACCCCCCACCTGCTCGAGCGGCCTTTGAACGCCTGCGAAAGTTCTTCCTACTACATTACCAGAGCACTTATGAGTCCTGGCCACCGGCTCAGCCCGAGGGACATGAACAATGGCTCACTAGAGGTCTGGCACAAAAGCTACAGAAGGATTTCGGATCGCTCTACGACTACCTGGTAAATCGAGAGGTTGCATGGGATTGTTCGGAGGAGCGAAGTGGTCGGAAGTGGAATATCATTCATCCAAGCAATAGAGGGTTTGATGCTGACACGCAAGATCTTCCTTTCACGGATATTCTTGTCGCGTATGACAATCGTCACAAGTTCCCACACATCCCGCACCCTTACCCACTTGTCCCAGACTCTCAACCAACTCGGACCGAGTCGAAGGAGAATCTGTTCAAGGCGAACAAGAAGTCAAATAAGCCTGCTGAAGACAAGATGGCTGAGCGTAAGGCTGCTTTGGCATATACGGAATCAACCAACATCTACCTCCTCGGATCCGACTTTGTCAACAATGATCTGGTCGATGCATATGTTAGGTTTGAGAAGGGAGATCGAGCCGGTGATGTCGATCCATACGCAGCTCGTCGCGGTCGGTGGGTTTTGATCTACGGAATCCTTCAAACTCTCGCCTCGGTCTCCGTCGATACACCCAACCTTCGCTACACAAGCGAAGTCTCGTATCACCTCAATCCTCGTCTCCGAGGTACACCACCTTGGAAAGGAGCAAACCAGAATATCCAAGAGGCAAGCCACGTCGGTTCTCACTGCTGGACTGTTCGTGATACCTGGCAACCCGAGGCTCCAGTCATGATTTCCCGCCGAGGTCAACACACCCAATCTATCCGCTCTTCAGCTCCATCTGTTGCATCCAGTGATGCTGGTTCTTCGACCATGCGATCCCCAACCCTCACCAACACCAGTATCTCCGCCAAATCCTCTGGACGTCGCAGCAATGGTCGCAAGGAACCCGAAGGCACAAGCTACAGTGGTTACGCACCCGGTATCGAAAAGCTAGACGAGTGGCCAATTCGCGAAGAGAGTAGGGAGTACATGGAGAGAGACGAGCGTAGGGAGTACAGTCACCGTGTTGGACCAAAGAATGATTATGTCATTCCTCCACAGAAGGCTGGTTACAGCATCAAGGATTTCGACGAATACAGTTTCGGAGATAGGATGTGATGTGTTTGTTTGTTGTTGTATATTTGGCGAAGTTTTTTCTGGTTCGATACCCATTCAGTTTACTGATCTTTTTCCCCTTGTGCTTTTTACTGCTGAGGGGTGGCTTTGCTTATGATTGATGGATGGATGGATGGAGATGATACATGCATGTTGGGTGCATATGGGTTCATATGGGTTGAGATGAGATGAGATGATAGGCATGCGGGATTTTACATGGAGGGGTACATATTGAGGGGGTGGGTTTGATCATCTACCTGCGATGATCATTGGATGGACACGCGCGAAAGCTTAGGATCTTCCTTTTTTTTCAGTCCACTTTCCCTCGTTTTTGCTGAGGGTACTTTCCTAGGCTGGATGGATGGATGGAGTTCATGGTTCTCTTCCTCTCTTTTTCATGGCATAAACAGTCTAGCGAGTGAGCGGATGAGCGGGCATAGCTCTTGTGTTCTAGCGATGCGATGAGATGAGCGCGGCGTATGCATGGACTTGAGCGAGCGAGCAAGCGAGCGCTCTTTTTTTTGCTAGGTAATTAAAAGGCGCGATGGTATTAATGAGAGAGAATTTAAAAAAAATAATGAATTATCTTGTTTATTGTGACTTCCATTGGTTTATTGATTGTATGGTGAGGGGTTGTTTTAATTTTTGATGGGGAAGGGAAGGGGAGGAGGGGCAGGGGACAATGTAAACGAGCTTCAAAATCCCTCTGACAAATCAGATTTGAGCATTTTCAAAACAGAGCACTCACCGCTTTGGGCGGAAATGGCAGAATGGCAGAAAAATATTACCCCTCCAAAACAACGCCCCTCATTTCCAGGTTTCTCTTTTTGACGATTGCTTCATATCAACTCATCACCCCTCTTTTCCAATCTTCTCTCATCTCTTACACGTAAATAACACAACATCTCACGTCAATAGAAACAATGACTACACCCCAACCCCAACCCCCTCCAACCCAAGCACCCATCCTCTCGACCCCGGAATCGCACATCTTCGAAGACCCCACGCCGACCTCCTCCTCTACATCCGCATCCGCGTTCACGGAGATATATAGGGATAATGAGGGGGCGTTCAGAGAGGTGTTTGAGATTGAACGGACGGTGAGAGAGGTTATGAGGGGTGGGTTTAGGAGGGTTGCGCTGCAGTTCCCGGATGGGATGTTGGGTGTTGCGGGGAGGGTTGTGGGGGCTTTGGAGGGTGGTTGTGAGGGGTGGGAGGAGGGAGGGGATATCAAAGAGGGAGTGGAGGGCGGGGATGGTGATAAGAATAAGAGAATTGAAGAATTGGAGACTGATTTCAACGCTCTCTCGACCTCGGAATCGACATCTACATCTCCATCCGCAGACGTTTACGCAGCCGCGAAAGTGGTATTACAGAACGGGCAGAAACAGTCCTCGATCACAGATTCGAAAACAAAGACTGCAAACACAGACCCAGACCAAAACCAGAGAATCCGCTTCTACATCCTAGCAGATACATCCTACGGCTCCTGCTGCGTCGACGAAATAGCAGCCGAACACGTCTCCGCCGACGTAGTAATCCATTACGGACGGTCCTGTCTCTCGCCCACGACCCGCCTCCCCGTAATCTACATCTACACATCTCAACCCCTCTCCCTCCCCACTGCCGTCTCATCATTCACCCAGACGTTCCCTGATCGCGAGGAGAAAGTCCTTCTGATGGCGGATATCACGTATCAGATCCACATCCCGAAACTGGTGGAGGCGTTGAGGGAGTTGGGGTATACGAATTTGACGGCGCCGGAGGTGGTTAGGGATCCGGGGAGTGTGGTGCCGAATCGGAAGGTGGAGGAGGGTGTTAGGGAGAGGTTGGGGGAGTATGTGCTGTGGCATGTGGCAGAGCCGCCGAAAGCGTTGTTGTTGACGCTTGCGGCGAGGGTGAGGGAGATGTATATCTATCCCACGACAGTTTCACAGACATCTTCTGATTCGGGAGATGCGCCAATACCAACGCCCCAATCTGTCCAAGCAAATACCTCACTCCTCCTCCGTCGCCGCTACGCCCTCCTAACAACCCTCTCCACCGCCCCCATCCTCGGGATCCTCATCAACACCCTCTCCGTCTCAGACCACCTGACCGCTCTCTCCTCCCTCAAGAAAATGATCTCCCGCGCGGGAAAGAAGAGCTATACCTTCGTCGTCGGCAAAGTAAATGCGGCCAAACTCGCTAACTTCAGCGAGATTGGAGGCTGGGTGGTAGTAGGGTGTTGGGAGAGTAGTTTGATTGAGGGGAGTGATTTTTATAAGGGCGTGGTTACGCCGTTTGAGTTGGGTGTTGCGCTGAGGGGGATGGGGAGGGGGTGGGATGGGAGTTGGAGGGGGGATTTTGGGGGGTTGGATGATTTTGGGATTGGTGAGGAAAGTTCGGGAATGGGAGAAGGAGAAGGAAAGGAAGAAGGGGTTAGTGAGGAGGAGGGTGGAAATGGAAGGGAACAGACTGGTGGTTCTGGTGGTGATGAGGATGAGGACTCGGAATCGGAATCAGAACCACCAGTCTACGACCTTCGCACCGGCCGCTATATCTCTAATTCTCGCCCTATGCGCTCCACATCCACCGCCGCTCATCAACCATCACAATCGCCAAATGCCATCACCCCTCAGCCCTCCGAAGCGTCGAAATCCCTAACCAAGAGAGCGAAAGGTGATTTAGCGACGATCAACGGCGCAGTGAGTCCTGGTGCGGAGTTTCTGAGGACGCAGAGGACGTGGACGGGGTTGGGGAGTGATTTTGTACAGGAAGAGAGGGAGGTGGCGGGTGTTGTTGAGGAGGGAAGGAGCGGCGTTGCGAGGGGGTATGTTGTTGGTGATGGGGAGGGTGGGGAAAGGAGGTGAGTGAGGTGTTAGGGTGGGATAGGATGTAGATGTAGACGAAAATAGAAAGAGGGGAGGAGAAGTAGGGAAGTAGGGAAGACAGGACAGAAATGATACCCCGATACATTGACACTGATTCAATTACATCTACTCCTGTTTATGTTTGTTTACTTACCCCCTGAGCAAGTTTCACCTTCGCTTACATCAAGGGGTTGTTTGTTCGTTTGTTTGTTTGTACAGTAAGCGAGTGACCAAGGGATTGAGCGAGCGAAAAGATTGTTTTTTGTTTTTGAATTTGAATTTGATGTTCATTCCAATTCATTACATATACAATAAGATAGATATAGATATAGACGTAGCGAGATCGGACATGCTAGCCATGCCATGCCATGCACCCCAACTCAAGCCACTCACCACAGAGTAAGTAAGTCGGTAGTATGTATCATAAACATGAATGAACATTCCCCCATTCAATCATCCATCCATCCATTCATTTCACTCAGGTATCAAAAGTCATATCGTAACCAACAAAAGGAAAAACATATACATCATCTGGGCGTTAAACTCCCTCTTCAACCCCCTCCTCCCACCCCCCTACATCACATCATATCTCCTCCTGACCTTCCCCCCACATCTACACATAAGCATGTCTCCTCCCCGAATGCGAACTGCGATGACTGCGATGGCTCCCACTCCTCCTATGTCTAACATGCGTCTCCCTACTAACATAAGTCTTCTCCCTCCTACTGTCGCTCCCATTCGTGCCATGAAAGAAAGCAAGAATACTCGTGATGAAGAAGAAAATGATATTCATGATCCCGAAGGCAAAACACGCCTTCTTCATCGAGCACTGCTTGTTCGCGCTGAAATGTATCCCTCGTACCGTCGCGCTGCCGAAATCCCCAAAGGAGATCGTGTGCGGCGAGCCGACGGTGACGTTGGAGCAGTTCTGGTTGGTGATGTAGCGCAGGGTGTAGACGCCGCCGATGAAGGCGCCCACGAAGAGGAGGTCGATGAAGGATACGAAGCGCGAGTTGTTGGCGGAGCGGTGGTAGGTGAAGAGGGTTGCGATGGCCCAAGTTAGGGCGAGGACGGAGACGATGAAGAGGACGAGGATGTCGTCTGGGGTGAGGGCGTTGGCGCGGTCGTAGATGTTGACGAAGTAGGCGAGCATGCCCATTGTTGGGATCTGTGGGGTGGGCTTGTGTTAGAGGGAATTTTTCTTTAGTTCTCGGGAGGAGGCTGGGGATGTGGGTGTGGGTGTGGGTGTGCTGTGGATGGAGAGATAGAGAGGGAGATGGTGAGGACGTACCAGAGTTATGATCTCCATGAAGCGCCAAAAGGCGAAGAAGATTCCGAACAGCATCTTTGCTGTATTTTAATCTCTGCGCGAGGTGGTTGTTGGTGTTATTGTTGTGGTTGCGATGTTTGGTGTTGATTTGATCTCGGTTCAGACTTTGCGACGAGGCTGGACTATCCTATCTTTCTCGATCTATCTGGATGAGATAAGATGAGCGAGAGGTACTGTAGATCAGATAGTACAGTATAGTACAGATCCAAGTCGAATGTATGTCGAGTCGAGATGGAAGAACGAAACAGAGCGAGAAGAGGGGATGAGGAAGTGATAGTGCGCTGGTAATATACGAGGCTGGGAACACCCCGAGGACGTGCCCTGCCCTGCTCTGCTCTGCCTTGGTGATGAAGGATGGATGGGTGTTGACAGGGATGAATCTTGATTTTGCGCAATGAGCTTAAGCTTGAGCTTGGGCGTGACGAGGCTCTTCGAATCTCAAGGGTGTTCGAGAAAGGGAGGGGATGCTTGTTGGACCGGCGATGACGTCGATGAAGGCTTGAAGGTAGGATGCGATACCAAGATACCTGACCTGACCTGAACTTGCGACGGGAAGGGGACGCAGAGGATGAAGGAGGGAACGATCGTCGAGAAAAAGAACGTGGCTTCACTTCACTTCTACTCTTCACCCACCTGAGCTGCACTCCATGATGCCTTGCCTTTTATCATGCCCGCCCGCCAATGCGAATTGCAGTTGAAAATGGAGGGGTTGGAGGAGGGCCGAGGAAAAGGTGGTGGTTGGTGCAAATCTCCATGCGGTGGCGGCGCCAAGCGAGCTGTGGTGTCTGGTGTCCTGCAGGGTGACATCGTCCGTCTCCCATTTCGATTCAACCGAGGGACTGGGATTGGATCAGCAATAAACAGGAACTTCCACTCAAATGTCCTTCCTTTGTTCTTCGGAAGAGGAAGCCGATGTTGTGCGTGAGTGAGATGGGAGGGGGGTTTCTTCATCTGTTGTCACATCCGATGTTGATGCAGGGCATGCAGGGCAACTCCTCTGGAAACAATACAATGCGCAAACCGGGTTTTTGTATCCCCAGCCTCGACATTGGAATCAGGACTCGAGATTCGGGTATTGTGCGATTCGGTGGGTGTTGTGTTTGTGTTATTCGACAGGACTTGACTCGACTCGATTCTGCTGGACCCGGGTGGATTTGTTTGTTTTCTATTCTGCTGTCTCTCAGGCGATAAGTATCACCAGATGTTGCCTGCTTCCCTTTTTTGCGCCTGCGTATTTTGGCTTTTCTCTACGATACATTGCTTCATACAGTTATATCTCGTCTGCATGAGATCATCATCCTATTCTTTCTGCGTTCTTGACGTCTTTCGCTGTCCCTCTGCTGTCGTTTCCTAGATATGTGTCTTGATGGTTGAGATTAGTTGCCAATGCTTGGAAAGCAACGCAGTCCAAAGACTCGTCTCGCCAGTGCTATTCCCGCTATGTTCCAAGTCGCGACATCGACATTTCTAGAGTCCTGTCACTGAAGAGTCCCCCTCCCTTTTAAGGTCCTTTTTCAAACAAAGTCATGTGATCTTAGGTCATGTGTCAATCTTCGATTTCCTCGTTTTCCCAGCCTTGTCATAGAGCGCTATATCACGTTCAAACCCCATCTTCTCCTGTTAACAAGTCCTTAACATTTCATCACATGTCAAATATGCTTACGGTACAACGAATCAGAAGCTATCTTAGCGGTCGTCAGTCAGAATTTTAGTCAACATCAGGCAGCACCGCCATGCAGAAATATATCAGAAGGTGTAGCCGCAGTCATTGTATTCGTTCTTCCCAAACAGTGGCTTCAAATCTCACCTCTCTCTCATCCAACGAGGACCGTTATCCTATTCCCACCTATTCAAGCCTCACAAATTCATCATCCAACGAAGGCCACTTTCCTCATCCAGCCTCACACAAATCAAAAATGGCATCCCTCAATTCGCTCTTCCAAACATCTCACCCTCCTCAAGCACTCGCATTGAAGCCTAAGCTGACAATCCATCCTCTCCTGACCCAATTATCCTCACCGTCATCATCAATATTCCCCCTCCTTCTCCACTTCCCCGCAGAACTCGGATTGTACAAGTACAGCAGAGGGTGGTGGAGATGGTAGATGATCCGTTTTGTATGGGTATTGCACCTTTGAGTTTGAGGAGGTAGGCCGAGGGAGTCGCGGTGTAGGTGAAAGATAGGGAGATGCATAAATGCATAAATAGATGAAGGTAGACTTCTTCTGCCTGACGATAATCAACTCAGTAAAGCATGAGCATGAGGAAGCAGAGTGAGATGGCAAGTTATATATCAAAACACCGTCCTAATCACAACACATCCTATTTCTAGTAACGAATGCTAGACATAGGAGCGTTCATCAGATTCATTACAATGGCCCCAATCAACTAATCCCCAGCGACACCCACTTTCCTTCCACTGTAACCCTGTATCAAGCTATCTTTACTACCTTGCACATTTTCAAACTGCCAAATGCAAGCCCCCAATTCCAGCCAGTAATACAGTAATCGCAAATCACCACCATTTTCCAATATTGTCATGTCATGTCATGCAGCTATCACTCGAACCCAATCGTAGAGTTCATGATATCATCACCTACTTCCCCATCGTCAGTCTGGCACACAAGAAGGCCATAGTGAAAGGGCGGTGTATTGATGGGCCTCCTGTCTGCATAGTACACGTTTAATCCAATTGAACATATCTCTCTCTCTCATCTAGCCAACGCCTACGGTACATCTACAAGTATGCCCAAGTACTTTGCAGCCAGCTCCAATCGCAACTCTTCCCACAGGCACTTACTGTGCCGTAATGAAATAGGAAATGTCAGCCAATATTTCAAATCCAAATTGGGATATATATAAATCCAAATCCAGATAGATAATGTCCACCTCTGACCCCAGCCCCTAGATTCGTTCCCTTCAGCCAATCAATCAATACCTAAACAGAACCTCCTCTTCCTCTTCTTTCTCCCCGAACCCGAACCCTTTTGCACGAATCACATTAACCCCCCCTCTCCATTCGTCATCTTCCCTTCCCTTTCCTACTCTTCCCGCTCTCGTTCCCAAGCGTCCTCTCATACCCAGCAACTGAGGTTGAGAATTCCGTCTCGTATTCTCCTTACCGCTGAGATGCTTCATTCCATCAAATGCATGCAGCCAGCCATACCAGCGAGCCAGCCAGACAGCCAAACCTAAAAAAGCAAAGCAGCAAAGCCCCCCAAGATAGATCATCTCGGTATCTCCGCCAGTCGGTAACGTAGACGCCACACACAAGCAAGCAAGCCACCATTCGCACGCGTGGTGTGGTGTGGTGTTTAATCTGAAACGCGAAATATGTAATTTCCTTGCTTTTGCTCTTCCCCTTCCCCTTCTCCTAAGCTCCAAACCCCCCAATCCCATAACCTCTCGCACACACGCTCCTTTACTTCACTTCAACTCTCTCAAGGCGAGATATGTACCCGTCCATATTGGATACTACACTGCGCTATGCCAGCCCAGCCAGCCAGCCAACCAGAACTCAAACCCAAGCCGCGGGAATACCCCTCCCCTCCCTTCCCTTCCCTTCCCTCCCATCACCAGACGCGCAACCACGGCATCGGAACCGACACAGACTGACAGACTGACAGACACAGCGCCAAAGTCAACGCCCAACGCCCAAAGGATAAGGGCTCGATGTGGCGAATTCGCATCACGGAACACTGCAGAAGTCGTACACACCTGACATCATTGGCCAGATTTCAATTGCATGCAGTAAGGGTCGTCAGCTGCTGAGTGTGTGGCGCTGGTCAGCTTTCTCACATAAGGTTTGCCGAGAACTCTTGACCCGTTCAGTACGAGGAGGGAGGCCATAGGGCAGGGCCACTGGGCCAGACTGTTGGGTGCGCTAACTATGGCGCGGTACGGGAAGGACATGACAGTGGAGGACAGCAGTGATAGGGCAGTACAGCAGTGGACCATACACTACAGCAGCCAACGGACTCAGCCAGTCTCATCTCTCGCCTCTCTCGCTGCTGCCGGCCAGCCAGCCAGCCAGCCAGCGAGTGCGCGCCGCTGAAATCCGGGAGGTGGGCTGCTCCTGCAAGCACTGCGTCCACCTACATACAGTAACGTAGGTGAGCTGCGTGGACTCGCAAGCCTCGATTGAACTACTGCTTCAGGGTTCTGGCCTTCTGGCCTGGTGGACATTGATATTTTTTCAAGGGGGAGGTGTAGTGCGGTGCGGTGCGGTGGTACAAGTCCATACATATTTAGCACATCCCTCCTCTTCATTTTCTTGGTTTTCTTCTCCTGGATTTCCTTTTCCTGACTGGACTGCGATATCGGATTTTTATATTCAGATCAGAGAAGATCTATCCTCTGTCTACTTCTACTTCTACTTACTCCTCCTGCCTTCTACTGAAGATTGATCGCCACCCCACCTTCCCCGCGAAGTTGAACAGGACAGAACAAGCAGATATACTTCAGACGAAAAGAAGCGCATTGACAATCAATCCAATCGATACACCCAACTCACCTCAAAACAAAACAAAACAACACGCAATGGTCATCTACGCGACAGACATGTCTCCCACCCCCTCACCGTTACGATCCCGCAACCCCTCACCATTCTCGAAACCCTCACCCTCCCAACAACCATCCCCAACGACATTCCCCCTCTTCGGCCTCCTCCCCCTCGAACTCCGGCTACAGATCTACCACGAAGCCCTCCTCCTGCACCCGCGCGTCCTCTCCATCAACCCAACCTCAACATCCTCTCTATCCTGCACATCCCCCCACCCAGCGCTCCTCTCCTTGAACCGCGAAGCCCGTCTCGAAGCGCTACAATCCTACCACCTGATCGTCGATCTCGAAGGCGAGAGGGGGTTCTACTACAACCCCCTTCTCGATACCATCCACCTCACATCATCCACGAAATCCGCCGCAGCAGAAGCATCCACGACATCCACGCCTCAAGACGAATGGCTGCTCTCCCTCTCGCAGATCTCCTCCTCCCTCCCGAACCATCTAGGCGTGTACTCCCTCGCGCTGCGAGGCGTGTCGACACTCCCGCCCAGCTCCTCTTTCTTGAGCGCGGGCGGGAGTAAAGTCAGGGAGATGCTCATGCTTGTTGGACCCGGGGCGCATAGGAGGGGGGCTAGCACGTATTGTGGTGTCAATGTGGGGTTCATGCGCAAGATGGTTTGTAGGGAGATGGAGAGGGCGTTGGAGGTTATGGATGAGGCGGGCGGGTTTGAGAGTGGGAGGACGCCGAGTTTGGTGCCGCTTGTGGGGGGGAGTGAGGATGAAGTCCAGGAGAGGGTTTTGGAGGAGAGGGGGGAGGGGGAGTTGATTGTTTAAGGGGGGGAGAGGTTGATACTTTTCATAATATCTACTGTTTGGCAGGCTGGGCCCGGCCTTGGAGAGGTTGGAAAACTAAAAAGTTGGGGAAGGGGATAGACAAGGTCACGCAAGTGAGGGTAACGGCAGCGCTGCTGGTATTTTTGTTTTATCGCCATGTTTCGATACGTTGTCTGGCACTTCTGATATAGTATGCATGGGCTGGCGTTCTCGGTCATGTTACGAGTATGGGTGTCATGCGGATTATATTTTGGTATTTTAGGTATTTTAGCCAGGTGTTCCGGGAACTATATGTAGGGTATCTATCTAGGGTACGGGTGCTCTAAAAAGTCAGCGTATATACTGTCTCACGAGTATCAACCATTTCTCTATGCTTTGTCTCGTTGGATATCACTTTCCTCCAATTATCTGTTCTGCTCTGCTCTTTATCTTGGTGGATGGATAGATGTACGAAAATATGTGCTGTCCAGAGACAACCTCCATCCAGCAAAACTCCAGGATCTTAAAAGCCTCTTTCTTATCCCTTCTCTTCTCTTCTCCCTCCCAAACCCAAAAACCGTTTGCAGAGATTCATGACAGCGCATGATGTTGCCGTGGCATCAGAACATCATGATTCGGAGAAGGATCTGGACTTAAGCCTAGACCCCCCACCCACTCTCGACCCCCCAAAAAAGAAATTCCCAGCCCGCGGTTGTTGGGACCCTGGCAGCCGGGACCCGGGACTCGGGAAGCGATTTCCGACACCCTGCATACATACATCCATCTCCTTCCTTCCCGTACCGCTCCGCTTTGAGGAGAGACAGCACTAGATGAACTAGTGAAAAGGGCTGAAATGAAATGCAAGCCCCCAATAAAACATATCTATTATTTGGTATCTGGCTTTCATCTCCGATGATTAAACTCAAGTCTTGTGAAGCCTCTTTTTTGATGAATTTACACTATTGATGGTTTATGTACTGTATAAGATATTTTTTTAATGCTCTCAGAGAACTGATCACCAGATCTGGTGTTTGGTGAGATTTTTCATGGAGTATGGTTGGGGTATGGTATATTCAACCAGATTTCGTGACTGGTTGCGTTTACTTTTACTCTACTTCTAGTTGTATTGTTTTGCTAGGCTCACTCGCTCACTTCCAGCCTTTCTCTTCGCTCTTGCAATGAGGCTTTTGCTGGAGTAGGTAGGTAAGCCACGGATCGATGCTGGAAGCATGGGTGGGATTGAGCTGAGGGCATGAAGATGGTCTAGATATGACATATTATTGAATTTAGACGAGGCTTGGGGATTGGGCTTGCTTTTTAACTTAACTGTAATATGTTAACTACTTACTATTTTTAATTCTCTTCCTTTTGCTTCATGTTAGATTTGGAGTCCGAAAAGTGGTTTTATATATATATATATATATATATATTCTTGGGCAGCGGTGCATCTCGCACCTAAGGCCCAGTTCGTTGTGGGAAGTGGGTGGCGAGATTGCATATTGGGTATCATAGTAGACGGCTTTACTAAGCGAGATTGATGAGGAGGAGATAGAGGAGGGCGAGGATTGGGATGAGAGGACTGAGCATGCTTTGATGCCCAGGGGTTTGAGTTTGGAGAGGACGGGGATGACCAGGAGGTGGAGAGACGTAGGATTATGGAGATATCAGTGAGATGATTCTAGAATTGTTGCGTTCTAGAGAAAATATAGAATATTAGTACGGTTGGTTGGCGTAGATATCGTTGTGTGGGAAGAAAGTAAACACGCTTTTAGGAGGCTTATAAGCATCTACTTCTTTGGATAGTTATAATCTGAAGAATGCGCTATATGTAATCTCTCATGATAACACTAGATTCCATAATATAGGAGAGAGTTTTAATCGCTACCATGGAGTGACTTTAAATAAAGAAGTGAGCAGGATTTTAGAGCTGTCTCAGGGGTCCACTTCGCTTAAGCCAGGTGGATTCACTTACAGTACCTCAAGTTGCTCCAGACAACAACCTGACTTCTTACTTCATTTATTTGATTCTCTCAAAGTATACACTTTAGCTCACATCTTTAACCTTTGGAAATAGCGCTACGCTACCACAATTCCAAGCTCCTCAGCAAGTTCTCCATCCCATCTCTCTCCCACCAGGGACAAGCATGCAATCCTTCGAGACGGTATGGACTTATGAGGGGTTTCCGGAGGGTGTGCACAATGGTTTCGACGATGGTGATGACAATAGCTATGACGATGTCGAGTCTGAAAATTCACCTAATCGTTAGGAGTACTCACGATTACGAGGATGAGAATACGTATGCAATCGAGGACGCTCAAAACACAAATACAAAAGCAAAATTAAACACAAACACAAAATTCCACCTCAACACCTCATCTGACACATTATTCTTCCTCTCCCACACCTTAGACTGGCAATCCATCCTCCAACTTATCAACGAGCGACTCCCGCCCGGAAAAGGAGGAGAGAGTCTAGCGGACCGCTGTATAGAGGAGAATATCCCGCAACAAGATCCCGATGGTGTACTGAATACCTATATCCTATATGATGGGTGACGCAGGGAGATATATTAGGGGGGTTTTTTGTGGTGGGGTTGCATACTTATATGTCGGGTCCTCAATCGAGAGCCTATTGGCCTTGGGAGAGGGGTGTTTTTTGGCGGGTTAGGAGGGGTTTTGAGGGGTTGTGTGTGGATGGGGATGCGCAAGAAGGGGGGGGGGTGGGGGCGGGGGATAGGAGGGTTACGGTGGGGGCTGTGATGACTGTGGGTAAGAGGAGGTGGAATCAGCTCGAGGGAAGTATGGAGAAGAATTGGGAGAGGGCTAGGATGGGTGAATTGGGGTATTGGGCGGAGTGGGTAGAAAATGGCGAAAAGCCGGAGGAAGTGGGAAGTGATGATGAGAGCGGAGGGTAGCTTACGGTGGACGAAGATGCTAGATGGGTCTTGGGTTCCTCAAATTGTGGCTTGATGCTTTTACAGAAGCTATTTGACACTTTTACCGTCTCATATAATCCATTCATGACGGCGAAGTGGGACAGGATTCGTTGATTGGATGCTTCAGGCTAGTGCAGAGAATAAGCGATCCTGTCCGGTCATTGCTAGGAATTCTATATATTAATCGCATTGGGAGTAGGACATTCAATCTTTGGAATTTCTCAAAGTATGAGAACGTGTTTATGGATTCACGTATAGTCAGACGCATAGCAAGGTTTGCATATGACACTTGTGCAACAAGAAGGAAAAGCCTCCAGCACTCTCTATCAAACACAATGTAACTTTCAACCACAGATGACAGATGAGCTCTATTCCAGGTAAGACTGACGTACAAGCACTTCCTCTGTATTTCTCAACAAGTGCAACACGAACTTCAAAGCAACGGCATGGAGATAGGCGCTCGGTGATGGAGTAGAATTGAAGATCTTGTGGTCCTGGACTTTGTGTCAATATATGGTTGGACAAGATAACTTAAAGTGTTGCTTACCTAGGGGGCTCTCAAAACGCCTTGAGTTCCCTTGGAAAAGTGTTTAAATTCGAATACTTGGCCTAACAAGGTGAAAAGAGTCTTCAGCCTCTAGGAAGGGTGAGCTCGTCATCACTCTCCACTTCGTATTCATTGCCCTCTCCATCAGATGATCCTTCCTTTGTTAAGGTGTTCGGAACTTGTGTTTTGTTCTTGCCTTTATTCCAATGATTCCCCACTATGCTAGATTAGAGGATTGTTGTGAAACTTATGAAGGCTGACTGACCATATAGAGAGCACTGGGTGGGACAGTTCATGTAAACACAATTGCAACAAGCTCTTCCGCACTCACCATGCATGATGATGCATTTCTGATATGGGCCACGAGATGGCGATGTTCTCGCTGTTGCGCAACTCTTGCATGCTCCTTGGAGGGGGGGTTCGCCACGAGTGTACATAAGTGCTGACTTCTTGGCCCTATGATTTTTGACGTCGAATGACTTCCCAGGGCGTAGTTCGAGTTCGCGCACAAGAGGCACCTCATGTATTCTCCTTAATGTCCGACATGACTCACGAGGTTTAGTCAAAAGCATAGGATATGCCTGCAAGCTCTGAATGATAGATGCATGAGAGGGAGGCCGTGTGTCCTTTGGAATTTGCTGGCCATTGGCATGGACGTCCTGGGCCACACCTGATGTGGAGATGGCTGGGAAGGGCTTTGTGGTAGGTGATTTGATTGAACTTGGAGCATCGAAGCGGCTGGGTTCATCCTTAATCGTATCACTGCTCTTCGCTGCTTTGCTCTTACGAGGCTTATATTGAGGCAGGGGAGACTCATCATCACTGTCATCCAACACAATGATGTTAGATACATAATTAACTACTTCTCATTAGTTATTCTCTTTCGGGCTTTACTTCAGAGAAGTAATTCGTTCTTGGGCTCACCTTCATTCTTGATAACAGGTCTCACATTCCCCTCACTTCCCATCTTCTTCTCGGGCCGATGCTCCACAGATTCATCAGTGTTTATCGCAGGTCGTGCCTTCTCGTCGTCACCCATTTCAGCCGCTGGAAGTCCTTCTACGGCCTGTCCAGCGTTGGTCGCAGGTCCTGCGTCCTCCCCAGTCCGCATCTTCTTCGCAGGACGTTCATCCGCAGTCAGACCAGAAGACCTCTTACGACTCTTCTTCCTAGCAATCTTCTCTTCCTCGAACTTCGCCTTCAAATCAGCGAGCTCCTTGGCTTGTCGTACCTCAAGTTCATGCTTGGCTCTCAAACTCTCGAGTTCACGAGCATATCGTGCGTGGAGGTCATCGGTGTCCGAGTTGTAGTCACCAGATGGTGGCACATTTTGCTGACGAGCAGGCGCCATGGCGTTTGAGTTGGGTTGTTGCCGAAGTTGAAGTTGGAGTTTGAAGAAAATTAAAAGGTGCAGTGGGGGGAAGTCAATAAACTGCCCAAATAGGCGACCGCGCTAAAATGCACGTTGACACGTGATTGGCCACAACGGCTGGTGATGGAGGTAGCTCTCTCCTACTAGGCCTTGAAGAGCGTGGCTTGCTTCTAGAACGATTATGTGGGACAAATTTAGTTGTGTCTATAGAAGTTGAGAAGTATTTAATCAGAATCCACCTCAATCTCAAGGTTCAAGGGCTCAAAATGGGGTGAGTGACAGCTAGCCTATGTTGACTGTGTAGTGAGAATGTCCTAAGAGCTATGCATCCCACACGTCTCCTCTGTCCTATCCCTTAAACACAAAATGGACATTAACATCAGCCTTCAAATCCCCATCTCCAATCTTCGCCCCGACGCCAGTCAACTTAACCAAAACACTCCTCGGTCCAAGTCCAACCGTGATATCGTCCTCCTCAACAGACTTTCTCTCGATCTCCCCGAGACCTGTCCCGAACTCCCTTGTTGGCGAAGCAGGAAACGGGAAAAGCTCCGCAGCCGAGACCTCAATACCAAGCACCGGCTTAACACCACTATCCGCAACACCATTGTTCTAGATATCATACGTGACTTTCCGATCGGCCAGGGCATCCGCGAGAGATATATCGATGGAGACATTCTAATCGAAGCGTGACGTATCGGCCTTCCGAGCAGTGGATTCCCAGTCCGACACGATGTGGAACGTGCAGTGCAGATCCGGACATCCCACGCCAGGGATCTCGTCGCCGAGTCCAAGGAAGACGTACGGTCTATTGACATCAATTCTAGGCCCGAAATGGAGTTGATGGGCTTTAAGCTCGACGGTACCGAAGGTAGTGTGTACTCTCTGTCCGGTTATGAGTTCTGGGTTAGGTGTAGAGAGATCAAGTCTCGAGATGGTGATTTCGCGGGCGATGTGTGTTGTTGCATCGTCGTTTATGACTCTATCTATTGCGAAGATAAGTGGTGGTTTTTGTGAATGGCATTGAGAGGGTTACCTGGGTAGAAGAAGACTCGATGTTTGCCAGACTCTTTCCAGACGAGATGATTATCATCATGCTCTCCCGCGAGTATACTCAGCAGCGTTCCATCGGAATTCAGAGAGATGGCATCTAGAATAGAACCTAAAGGCCTCGACCGGATGTAGCCTAGCGCGGATGAACAGGGCTTCATCCTTGGACTTCTTTGGGTGGGAAAGGAGCTCTTTGTTGGCGAGAAAAGGGAAGCGCTGGTTCTTGTATTAGGTCTCGCCTCACCAGTATCGGGATCCTCCTCTTCCAAAGTCGCCGGTCTCGCACGTTGCTTCATGTTTATGCTGAATGTATTTGATAGAAGGTCTGGTGTGAAGCCGGCTGAGAGATGTGATGCTATTCGAGAGATTAAAAGCCTATTTTATCTGCAGAGCCGACAAGGGCGAGAAGTATCAATGAGGCGATATATATCTCGGACAAAGACTAACAACGTACAGAAGCGCCATTGTCCTTTGTTGGCTGTTGGAATTCAGGGGATTTATCAACGAGCTGAGTGGGGGCTTGCAGTGCTGCGTCAAGAGGATGGTCGGTACCAGTCACAAGCCATAGCTTAGAGACTTGCCAGCTTGAGAAGTGGTTCGTCGTCTAATAGCATTGCATTTATCGATGCTATACTATATGTACCGAAGGCGCCAGGTGACAATAAGGCTCGACTCCTCCATCGAGCCAACGAAGGATGGATTCCGAAGCCCGCAGTATCATAAAAATCATTTCCCATGGGTATCATATTCATTCCATTCCCTCAAACTTTCCTGGCCTCCAACGCCAATGCAGCTCGTTCAAGGAAGGCATTGAACTCCTTGATCTGCCTCAAAATGCCTCCCGAGTCCCCCTTGTTGCTGACCTCGCTAGCTATTCGTTTGATAAGTAACTCCGTACCAATCTTGTCGGTAGAGTGATCAGTCGCAGAGCTTTGCTTCGATTTGCCCATCTCGATTGCCATTTCAATGTCGTGAATAGCGATGTTCAAATCATCTCGACTCTGGTCAAGGTTACTAAGTGAGACCAGACAGTAGGAATTCTGCACTGACCTGAGCATCTGTCTTCTCTTTCTCATGCTTCATTCGAATCTCATCCATACGAAGAGCTACTTGCTCTCGCTCCTTCCGAATCCTAAGGACTTCTTCCCGCAAAGAATTCTTCTTCTTCAACTCATCCCTAACTCTACGTTCTAGACAGTAGGCATTATCAAGATTGATTGTCTTAAAAAATGTCAGTGAGTACAATAACAGAGCTAAGAAGACCGACCTGTGTAAGCAGTCGCAGTTGGAGCTCTTTGCCAAATGCTTCAACGGCATTCCACTTTGTCTTGTATTCCCTCCTCGACGCTGAATCTTCACAATTGTTCCCCATCTGCTCTAGGGAGTGCATGTGGAGACCAATAATCTCTTGACATACTTGACTTAGCACATCTATCGCATTAACGCCCGATCGCTTCATGTGAGGCATTTCTGAGTTGAGAATATCCGCATCAGACTCATTCTCATCATAGAGAGGTGGCAAGGTTAAACGATGGACTGTGACCGGAACAGGACCTCCAACAGGAACCTGTAGCTTTTTTGTAGACTTCTTCGATGTCTTCTTTGGCGCCTGCGATTTTGAGACGGCATGCTTTGGATGTCGTTGCTGAACAGGGCTTGATTCAACTCGATTGCGTTTCCTTGGTCGTCGGTCGTTCTGCGTACTCGCGGCTACCAGTGCGTCAAGGTCTGGAGATGCAGTTGCAAACCGTTTCGACGTCCGCCTGCCACGATTCTTCTTCAACACTGCAGCAGCTTCCTCGTCATCTATGGCTTCTGCTTCTTCTTCCTCCTGGATATTTTCCACATCTGCAAGTGGCTCTTTGACAACTTTGGGTCTGCGACCACGGCGGACTGCCTGTTCTGGTGACAATTCGTCGATTTCATCAAGGGCAGAAGGTGTCAGGCTTTGACGAATCTCTGGGGAAACCTTCGAACTAGAATCTCCTCTTTTGCGCTTATTCTGGGTAATAGGAGTTGCTTCTGAGTCTGCATTCTGTACCTGCTGCAGTTGTGAACTTGATTGTAGAGTCGAATCAACCACCACGCGTTGCCTACGACCACTACCTGGCGCATTCCTTGGACTCTCTGTAACTTCGTCGAATGTTTGCGAAGCCAATGGAGTTTCAGCTAGTCTGGTAGGGGACAAAATGGGGGCTGGTTGGAGAACAGCAGCTGCTTCTAGTTCGACTGAATTGTTTCCTAAAAGCGAAGTGTCTGGAAGTCCATCATCCTGGCTATGTTCAACCACATTCTGTTGGATCGATATCTCTGCAGGTTCCAAGATAGACGAATCTTGCTCTTGTCCACCATCCTGTTCTGTCTCTATTGAATATATGTCACGTCGAGGTGGCTGCGATCGTGTACTTCGCGAGGATGGAGGAATATCGGTATCTAGCTTCCTTCTTTTCGCAGATGTGTTTGCATCATTTGTGCTTTGAGAGACGCGGGAAATGTCCTGTGATGCCACTGAGACCGAAGGAGGGGGTCTGGCAGGAGTTCGTCGACTCGACCGCTGAGGAGGGAGTTCGGATAGCGGCTCGTCTTGTGGGGGTTCGATGATTGGGTTTGGATCTGCTGGTGGAGCTGCGAATGTAAGACCAAAGTCAACTTCCTTGATATCACGCCTCCTACGATGTTGTTAGCAAGTTGTCCCAGAGAGGGGCTTTCTGAATCGTACTGGGCTCCCCGAAGCCGTGCCTGAATGCGATCTTCGCGGGCTACAATCATTAGCACATGTCATTGAGCAGTAACGGCGTATGGAACTTACAAGCCATGATGCGAGAATGTCAGAGTTGGTTGTTGATATTCGGCGCGTCTTCTCGACTTGAGGTTCGCGATCTGGCTCGCTCGTGTTTCTTGGCCATCAACTGCACGCTGGTGCACGTGATCGTCTTGGTACTTAGCCCCTCCTTTAGTGAAACTCAACTTCAACAACATGCAAGCAATGGGAAAGGAATTGTCCTTCTGTATGTCCTTTCCGTCTTCATTATCATCGAGATTCTCATCCACATCATGGATTACTTGAATTCCTTGGTCAGTTCAGCCCTCGGGCGACCAGATGTGGCAGATATCACGAAGAAGGTCAATCCTCTGACATATCCAAAAAGCTCCGAAGCTTTCAGTAAGGAATTATTCAAGAATCCTACATCAGAGTATCGAGGATGTCCGTTATGGGCATGGAATACTAAATTGAAGAAAGAGCAACTCATGAGACAGATTGACAACTTTGCTGACATGGGGATGGGCGGATTTCATATGCACGTTCGGACGGGTCTTGATACGGAGTACCTAGGCTCTGAATTTATGGACATTGTCCTTTCTTGCGTTGAGTATGCAGAGAGCAAGAACATGATGGCATGTCTGTAAGTCACAGTTGCAAGGTTGGACGCTTCTTAGTTGCTTACCCTTCAAGTTATGATGATGATCGATGGCCTTCAGGAAGCGCTGGTGGTAAAGTCATCAAGCAAAACCCAGAACATAAGGGTAAACATATATTGTTTACTCAGCATCCATATGGTACTGTGGACTTTGACAGGTATGTCAAGAAGGGTCTATGTGGTACATGCTGACAGTCCAGAAACCAATCGCCTTCGTCTGCCAGAGCATCTCGAAGTGAGAATGGCCATCTGCTGGCGACCTACGATGTCATTCGTAAGTACTGGGTTGCCGAGTTTCACAATCCTTCACAATCCTCCTTGCCGTGTTTGTGCAGAAGTCCATAGGATATTTAGAGTGCTGAATGAGTAGAAATACAAGCTGGCATAAACAGTTACTGACTCCAAGCAGTCGACGAGAATGGATGTCTTAAATCCAGCCGTATGTTGAAAAAAGGGGAGACCGGAACGAACGTCTGGTACGCCTACATGGAGACGAATCCAGATTCTCCATGGTTCAATGATCAAACCTACGTGGACACTTTAAGCCAAGAGGCAATTTCAAGCTTCATCAAGACGACCCATGAGGTGTACAAAGCCAAAATCGGTGATAATTTCGGGACCTCCGTACCATGCATCTTCACCGATGAACCACAGTTCGCCACGAAGACCCAGCTATCCAATCCATTTGCCGGAGATGATGTATTCCTACCCTGGACCGCTGACCTTCCGGTTACCTTTAACAACAAGTATGGCGAGGATATTGTTGCCAATATTCCACAAATATTTTGGAACCTCCCACATGGGAGTCCGAGTCTCATACGCCATCAGTTTCATGACCATGTATGCGAAAGATTCGTCACGGCATTCATGGACCAACTTTCATCTTGGTGCAGGAAGAATAATCTGATGCTCAATGGCCACATGATGGAAGAGCCAACACTGTACTCACAAACCACTGCTCTGGGAGAAGCCATGCGCTGCTACCGAAACCAAGAGATGCCAGGTATGGACTTACTAGTCGATTGGGTTGAATACAATACCGCAAAACAAGCATCAAGCGTCTCACGTCAGAACGGAACTAAAGGTACCATGAGTGAAATCTACGGAGTCACTCACTGGACTTTCACTTTCGAGGGCCATAAAGGCTGTGGAGATTGGCAAGCTGCACTTGGAATCACGTTTCGAGTTCATCATCTCACATGGGTGAGTATGGCTGGGGAAGGGAAGCGGGATTACCCTGCTTGTATTGGGTATCAAAGTCCCTGGTACAAGGAGTATGGATGCGTTGAGGGCCATTTTGCTCGAGTTGGCGTTGCGATGACGAGAGGCAAGGCCGTCACCAGGGTGGCTGTCGTTCATCCCATTGAGAGTTACTGGCTCGCGTTTGGTCCGAATGGAAGTGGAGACGAGTTATCAAATCGGGATCAAGCTTTTGCGGATCTGACGAGATGGCTCCTCCATGGTCTTATTGACTTCGACTTCATAGCCGAGAGCCTTCTACCAGGCCAAGTCTCTTCCAAACCACGGGGCAATACCCTCCAAGTAGGGGAATGCGAGTACGACATCGTCGTCATCCCGAACCTTCGAACAATTCGCTCAACTACCCTGAAAATCCTCCAGAACTTCACCAAACGAGGTGGAAAGGTGATCATAGCTGGGAGTGCCCCCGAGTTTGTTGACGCCAAAGTACCGATATCAGGTCACAACATTGAACAGGGCAAGAATGTATTCTGGAGTGAGCAGAGTATCCTCTCTGCCCTTGAGCCATATCGCGAACTTCGAGTCACAACAGACCAAAATGTGCTTACAGATAAACTACTTTATCAAATGCGACAAGATGGCGATGAACGATTTGTGTTCATCTGCAATACAGATCGCCAGAACGCTGTTGATACTACGGTCTCTGTGAAGGGGAACTGGAGGGTTGAGCAATTAGATACATTCACAGGGGAGGAGAGCGTGATTCAAAGTCAACAAAAACACGGATGGACATCATTTTCACATCGGTTCGAAGGATGTGCCAGTCTTCTCTTGCGCCTCCTCCCATCATCAACATCATTCCTCCTACCAAGCACGGCAGCAGCAGCCAAAACCAACCTACCACCAACAGACCTCGTGCTTGAAAGCATCGCCCTCTCCGAACCCAATGTCCTAATGCTCGACTTCGCTTCCTACAAGCTCAGCTCGGATAACGACCTCTCGCCACCAATTGAAATACTACGAATTGACAATCAGATCCGCTCCCAGCTCAAACTGCCGCGAAAAGGCATGGCATGGCGTCAACCCTGGACAATTCCCTTCTCCGAACGCAAACCACTCGCAGAAGTAACTATGCGCTTCGAATTTGAGTCGTCCTTCGATATCACCAAACCTACAATGCTAGCATTGGAAGATCCCGAGATGATGAGTATCCGATTGAACGATGTAGCCATTCCATCATTGTCATCGCGAACAGGACCAGCGAAAGGGAAGTCAGGATGGTGGGTTGATGAAGCGATCCGAGCTCTCCCCATCCCAGGACACACAATCCATACCGGAACTAACACCCTAACGATATCCTTCCCCTTTGGCATCCTTACCAATATTGAGAGAATCTACATACTCGGCTCCTTCGCCGTGCAACTCACCGGGCCATCAAAACTCCTCAAACCCCTGGATATCGACACCTTATCATGGGGCGATATCACGACTCAAGGATTTCCTTTCTATGTTGGGAATGTGATATACAACTATTCATTCTCCCTTCCCAACTCACAAGCAGCACAGGGAATTACGCTCTCAGTACCGAGATTCTCATCCCCGGTGCTGGTTGTTCAGTCGAACCCTACGCTGAACGAACGTAACGCTGGGAGCAAAGCGAAAAAGCTAGGCCGTATAGCTTTCCAACCGCATACTCTCGCCTTAGGGAAGTTCAAAGCGGGAACACATCGCATCTCCATCACAGCGTTTGGGAATCGATATAACGCGTTTGGACATATTCATCTTGCCGACGGGATCACGAATCAGTGCTGGCCTGATATTTGGAGAAGTAGGTTAACTCCATGCCCCGTTCTCTGGTCACTTGATTTCATTCCATGCTGCCCTACAGTGGATTTTCCGACAGTTGCTTAGCATTGGGTCTTTCTTTGTCTACTCTAATGTCCCTGAATCAATTTGAGACATTTACTAATCGCCACAAACAACAGCGGAAGGAGATTGGTGGACAGACAACTACAATGTCCGACCCATTGGCATCTTGGCACCCCCGATCATCTCGGTCTCGTCGCGATCAACCCCCTATGCTCCTTGTCTTACGACTGAACAGGAGTCGAATGAATGGGTGATCGTGCATCCTGCCGCCGATATCAAAACCGCCACGACCTAGATCAAATAAACTGCTTTGTCGGATGCGGCCTTCGGACTGGGGGTAGAACATCCTGGGGCCGAACCATTTCCAAGTACGAAGTGGCTTGTATTTTCCACCGCACTGTGTCCAGTATGTGGCTCTGATGGCGGTCCAACAACCGTCATCGTTACCGTTCCTGCGAATACTGGGCTCTCGAATGGTGAAGCTACAACCATGCCAGTCGTAGGACCAGCTACTACTCCACCGTTGCAATACACTGGCACGGCGGCAGACAGAATTTCTGGTATTGCAAGGGCTTTTTTGGGTGCTGTGGTGGGGATTATTGGCGCTTTGGCTATTGTACTTTAGAGATTGCGAGCGATCCCCTTCCTCTTCTTCTTGCCCAAGCAACGATATCGTGATTTTCTCAGCCCATGCCTTCTGTTTAATTCATTTCTCTTTTGAGTACAAGTCATCCACTCATTGTCAAGATCCACATCGCGGCCAGTGAACCCACGATGTTTGATATTAGCCGAGCCCCAACCCCCGAAGCCTGGCAATTAGGGAACCACTTTCCTTCTTTTTAACTTAGAATCTCTAGCCAAACTTGACCAAGTTCCTGGTATCTTAACTTCGAGGCCGATTTTGTTTCGTTAGTTCTAATCAAGGTGCCGACAACATCTATAGGTACTGCTTTCCAGAGTAGAGTGGTAAGTCGGAGAGTCCGGCGGTCTGTATTGTGTTGAGCGGTCTCTCTACTGTTAATATATGGTATTCAGAGCTGGCGACTTCGACCTTGACAATGACTTCTGATGATGTCAGCCTTTTGTGCCAGTTGAACATCAGATTATGTTTCCAAAGATCGAAGAGACATTGTCATGGAGACTCGAATCTCTGGTGTTCTGTCCGTTGCTGTTGTTGGGAGGTCGACTTCTCGAGAAGAAGTTGGAGGAGAAGACGATGTTAAACGCCTTAGATCGCGCCTTCGGAGGGCATATTTGTATCGTGAGATTGAATGTACTGTACCTGCATTGGAGCTTGAGAACGGCATATGAAGAGCTGGAACAGGAGCTGCTTTGCAACCCGATGGTAGGTGAGTTATCTATCTTCCTAGCCATGTCTCGATTTTCAGCTTCGCGTCACGGGATCTAGATTCCGTTGGCCATAAGGCGCTTGTGCAGCTTGACTCCCGAAGCTTTTTAGAAAGTAAACAACGACAAAAAACATCAATCACAACGAACAACCACAACGCGTCAAATTGACCATACAACCTACCACAGTACACCAGAACCCTTCTCAGAAACTTAACAATTATTCATCTCGATGGCAAGCCACACCTGCTCCACGAGTAGATGTCAAAATCTCAAAACCAGCGAGAAGGAGCGTGTCAAAGCTGAGCAGATGGCCGCGAGCAGCTCTCAAAAATATGATTATCTCAAAGACGATGACCGAGACAACGTCTCAACTGGTCCTGCCATCTCATTCCCCCTCTCAGTCCCGCGATGGAAGCCAACATTTCCTGCTGGTCTCTCACCCAAGGGAATTTCGGAGATCGCCCTCAACACCACGTCTACCGCGACCGATGGGCTTTCGTGGGCTCAGGTTGCATGTCTCAAATCTCTGGATGGAGAATCTAGTATGTGCTTTATGGGTGCAAATAAATTGAGTGGGTTCTGACTGTGTCTTTAGAAACTGATGACACTGCTTCCGACACCATCAATCTCAATGGGGGGAACGAAGCAAGTAAGTTTCTCTACTTCAGGCTTGTTTCGCAGATGCTAACTACATAGCAGTACTCCCTTCTGGATCTCAACACGGTCGGTCAGAGATAGGACTGGAATTCGGTCTCACTTCTCAACAGCAAATCCCGGTGGCGCTGTATGGTGGCTGGACTCCTATACCCAAATTTCTCAACCGAGCCATTGACCCAGTTATCTGTGGGTTTGCAAGCGGGTTTGTCCCTCACTCAGGTCATCGACCCCTTTCTGTGTGGTTTCGCAAGCAGGTTTGAGTCCGATGACGATGACGAACTTCTCAATGAGCAAGCTACGGCTCCTATATCTGAAACTGGATATGAACTTGGAGATGGAGGTCCCAGTGACTATCTCAGGGATATGATAATCGATATCCTACCTTTCGTTCTTGAATCTGAATCTGAATCTGAAATGGAAAATCTCGAATCTCAACCAGAGCCTCTTCGCAACGGCGGTACAGAGGCTGCTGGAGATATGAGCTCTCAACAGGGCTGGGAAGTGGTGGGAAAGAAGGGGAGGGAGAGGGGAGGGAAAGGGGATGTAAAGGGGTTTCTCAATGACATATATTTTTGTATCTCAATTCTCAATTCTCAGGGTCTATCTAGGCTGGATACAGATGAAGGAGTAGTGGCGACGGAAATAGAAATGTTTGCAGATGAGCTGTAGTCACCAAACCTTCACGAACCAGTACAGCCATATAACTCAAGAAGGAGACTTGTGATCCAACATGCTCTCTCAATCAAGACTTAGATCAGATCATGTCACTAAACCTTTTAGTGACATTAATTAATTGACAATTCATTACTTAACGATGATGACATTTCAAGAGAAACTAGATCGGTCCGATCCATCATCCGCAAATATCTCAAGTAGTAATCTTACTTTATCTATCCGAGCTTTCTCTTTTCGATACGTCCTGGTGGTTCTGATGAGATAAAAATTCTTCTCCTAGGCACAGTATTAAGTAGCGTAGTTGTCGTTCAACTCTCCCAAAGCACTCACACTCGGAAGGAGAACGAGAAAGGAGAAGATGGGTGTGCTAAGCGGTAAGAAAGATTTGGTAGTCTTTGCAACGCAGCTCGCAGAGTCGATTTGTGCGCAGTAAAAGCATTTTGTTCATTTCTTCACGCCAGGCTCTAGACTATCAGCCGTTACTGTATCCCAGTACTTAATGACGCGCAGCCATCTCAATTGATATCCCGTCAAAACCTTTGTGCGTGTGCATGCCTATGATTCATCCATCCACCCATCAATGCATCCATCCATGATCCAGTCTGTACCACACCACCCATGAAAACCCAACCACCCACCCATCAATCCATGAAAAAAGCAAGGAAGCAGCAAAGCAAATTCACATCAATAATCATCCACGAAGAGAAAAACAACCCAACCCTTCCGTTAATGTTCCGTACAAATAAACCATCTAACCACTCCATCGCAAATGTCGTAATGAAAAATCGTCGTCTCACAGCCAACGAACGAAAAAAGCAAAGAAGTAATGTAATGTACTTAAGCAAATGCCCGCCACGATTGATGACCCATCACCAGAACGCCATTGCCAATAAATATCAGACTGACTGTGGAAAATTCAGACATGACTGTGACTATCGCGAGATTTCTCACCCTCAGGTTCGATTTTCTCATGAGTATCAACAGTTACTTCAGTAACATCGGCCTCCTTCTCCTTATCCTCAACATGGTCGAGAGAAGCAGGCGTAGAGACCTCACCAGTCTTGATCTGGCACTTCTTGCTCTTCTTAGGAACGCGGACGAGCCAGTAGAAGAACAAGGCGCCGATGATGTTGGCCAGGACGTAGACCCAGAGGATACCGAAGTTTCTCCATCGCTCGCTGTACTCGCTGTGGACTAGCTTGAGGAAAGCGTCGGTGTTGCTGAGTGGGCAGTAGGCGCAGTTGGATGTAGCGGCCGTATCGACTATGTAACCACCGGCTGTTTGGATGTACTCGCTCATGTAGGCGCCGCAGGTTTGTCCTTGGAGTGGATCGAATCGGAGGAGTTCGATGGCAGAACATTCGACTGGGACGTTGGTGAGAGAGGTTGAGAGAATACCGCTGACCAGATAAGTGAATGGCGAGACTCTGTACATGAAGATCCAGAAGCCTGGAAGTGCATCAGGACCGATAAGAACGCTGCGGAAAGTTAGTTGTTGACTTCAAAAGAGAAGAGGGTAACGAACCCGCAGAAGATCAACGACAACATGAACAGCAAGTTTGCGTAGTTGCCACCCATCTCAGCTGAATCAACACCGGCTTGAACCATGTGGCCAAATGTGCTGGTGAATATCATGTACATCCACATGAAGAGGAGAACAGTTACAGCACTCTGGGCGCCGGTACCGTTGTACTCTGCATTTCGATACAAACCAATGGGATAGTACCAACCAACGAAGGTCAAGATAGCCATCAACGTGTTCCATGGGAGCTCCACGAGAATATTGGACAGCATGAAGACCTTCCAGGAGTATGTCTTGGCGGGACGCTCACGAGCCTCATAGAGGGATCGCTGGACGACAAAGTTTGGAAGCATCTGAGGGACTAGATTGGAGGCCTGTGTGCTATGATGGAGTTAGATTGGTAGAGAAAGAGGAGTGGGTAGACTTACATGAGCATGAAGATACTGAAGACCTGGTTTTGAAGACCTTGCAGACTCTTGTCGGCCTTGTAGAATGTGAAACCAAGGAATAATGCCTATTTGATCAGCAACGTCCGGGAATGGAGGGGATCGAACTTACAGCTCCCAAACACATAGCAGCCTTTGAATAGATGTAGGATGGGGTTCTCCAGTATCTTATGAGGTTAGCCAAGTCAAAGATTATTGTGGAAAGGGACTCACTGTTGGTTGACTCGCTTCATACACTCCCAGAGTTGAACCGTGAAGGGGGCGGCGAACTCCTTGTAGTCGTCATCGAGTGTAGCCTTCTGAACAGCTCCTTGACTCAATTCGCTCTCCATGTCCTCCAGCTCTCGATGAACTTGAGCGTACTCAGGGCTTGATCGCCAAACCGCAGGCCAGTCGATCTCACTGTGTGAGCCTGGGGTACAACCAATGATCTCCATGATCCACTCAGCAGGGTTGGCTTCTTCTGGACATGGCTTCGCACCATTTCGCTCGAAGTAGCTAACAACGGTTGAAGAGTTCGGGCCAATATCACCAAAGTAGACAGGCTTGCCTTCGGGTGCTAGGAACAACAATCTGTTGAATCGTTGGAAGAGCATGGCAGATGGCTGATGGATAGTGCAGAGAATAGCTTGACCATGGGCGGTAAGCTTCTCGAGCAAATCAAGAACAGCCCAAGAAGTTTGACTGTCCAAACCAGAGCTAGGCTCGTCCAAGAAGAGCAGGAGTTGAGGTCTAGCAGCAAGTTCGACGGCGATTGTCAGCTTCTTTCGTTGCTCAACATTCAAACCTGTTTAAATTAGCACTGTAAATCGTTCGTGGGACCACAGAACTTACCTTCACCAGGGACACCAATAATGGCATCAGCATAACTCTCCATATCCAACAAGTGGATAATCTCCTCAACATAAGCGAGCTTCTCGTTTCTATCCAAACCGGATGGTTGACAGAGAATAGCATTGAAGCGAAGAGCCTCTCGGACGCTCATGGTTTCCAAATGGATATCAGCTTGTTGAGCATACCCTGTCTTGCGTTGGAACGAGACATCACGAGGATGACCATCAACAAGAGCTTCGCCGGAGACAACACCGAAGGTATCCCGAGTTGCGAGAACATCGAGAAGAGAAGTCTTTCCAGCACCAGAAGGTCCCTGTAGAGTTAAGTAAGCGATTGCACGAGAAGCCTAAACAGATTTGAGAACTTACCATCAGAGCTGTCAATGTACCAGGCTTGACCCAACCATCAACATGATTCAAGATGCGACGGTCTTCCTTCTTGATCTTGATATCAAAACAGATGTCCTTCCATTGGAAGATTGAGGTCTGCTTCTGGATTGTGCCTGAGACTGGTCGAGATGGACCGGAAACAGAAGCAGCCTCGGCTGGCTTCTCGATATCGCTGTGAAGGTTTCGTTGGTATTGATGACCACGCTGGAAGAGAAGAATCTCTCCCTTTGACTTCTTGGCGGTAACAATCTCAGAAGCAGCCATGTAGGTGAAAGTGAAGAAGATGGTGAGAGCAATGATTATACCGAAGTTTCTAAGCAAATTAGTTCTGAATTTTGAAGCGGAAAAGTGCACATACCTCCAAAGATGGCTTGGCTCGTAGTTGAAAGTCAATCGGATGTACTCGGTACCAGAAACCAAAGTAGATCCAGGAACAGCCCCAACGACGGCACAGACATGGTTGAGTGAGCCAACTGCAGTGTATTGAGGACCGGCAGGAACAAATGCTCCGCACTCAAATTCACGGCCATGGAACTCGTTGATCATCAAACTCTCAAAAGCGTAAGAGATGGGGTCGATGTAGTTAATCCAACGGAACCAAGGGTGCATGTTGTTGATAGGAACAACAAATCCGGTGTATGTCATCAGAGCAAGGATCAAAATTGAGGAAGGAAACAGAGATTGAACCAAGCTGCGAGAGCTAGCGCCAATCGATCTGAAGACCATGGAGAGCGAAACTGTAATTGAGAAGGAGAACAGCAAGAATGTGAAGAATGCTGATGGCTCTCGTCGAAGGTTGGACATGAAGTAGAGGACCAAGTTGAAGGAGATGGAGTTTCCAATCTTGAAGGGCAGATCGCAGATTGAGGAGGCGACAGCTTCAGCGAAAGGGTGATACAAGCCATACCTATCGTGCTTCTCAACCATAGGACGTTGGTCATAAATGATGAGGATCTACTGGAATTAGCGATTGAAGAGAGTGGGCTCGAAGAACTTACCTCAAGAGCACTAGCAAAAGCATTCAACAAGATCGCCAGAAAGATCAAGACCGATCTGCCATAGAAACTTGAAGTTGTTTGGCTCAGGTTATAGAACATACTCCCTGAAATCATCAGCACGTGTCTGGTCTTATGAGATGGGTTCCTTACCAACGACTAAAGCCAGAACACTGTTTGCAACAACACGAGATATTGTAACACTTGCATCTCCACGCAGACGTTGAAATCCACGCTCAACACATATCATAACTTGTTGGTACGAAGAAAGAGTATATGGCGATTGGACACGTCTAGAGTCATGTTGGTCTTTGTAATGATCCTCAAGGATGGTGTGAACTTACTGGTGGACAGCTTGTTGAGCTCTACGCGAAGCAGCAAAAGCAGCGACGGATGGACCACCCAAAGGATACTTCTTGTTGTATTCACAGATGTCTTGAATTAGCTTTGCGAACTCATTGCTGTTCTTCCAAGCCAGAGCAAATTCCTCCGAGGTCCGAGGGACGCGGTTCTCACAACCAGGGCGGACCAAACGCTCAGCAGGGCTCGTCAATGATGTGAGGAAATCCGCCGTAGTTTGGCGAGGAGCACATTCGAAGCCCATGTTTGTAAAGAAGACTTTGGCTTTATTACAAGGACCAAAGTATATTTGGCGACCTTCATACAGAACTGTGACCTTGTCAAAGACCTGCTAAAAGTTAGAAGCTGACGCGAATGAGAGTGGAATGACTTGCCTCATAAGCATCTTGAGATCCTTGGTAGAGAGAGATCAATGCTGTAGCACCAGCCAGCTCAGTTGATAGCTTGATAGATCGGCAGAACTCGAGAGCGTTGGCACTATCGAGACCTCGCGTGCTGTTATCCCAACATTGCAAAGGACTACCACTGAGAGCTGCCTCAGCGATGCTGACTCTCTTTCGCTCTCCTCCACTGACTCCAGGAACGAGTACATTGCCGACAGGGGTATTCATCGTATGCATGATACCATAGGTAGCCATGATAACATCTCTCATGTGCTCTGCGTACATGTCTCTGGTGACACCGGGGAAGGTGTTGTCACGAGGAGCACGTGCCTTTGCCGCAAACAACAAGGTTTCTCCAACTGTAAGCTGGGGAAAGTGGACATCATTTTCTGCCATATAAATGGCCTCTCCACGGAACCGGCTATGCATCTGTCTGGGTGTAATGCCTTGGTAGTTGATTCTGGAGGAGGGGCTGACAAGCAAGCCATGTGTATCACCAGAAATGCTCTTGAGCAAGGTGGAACAGCCACTCCCAGGACGGCCTAGAACCAGTAGCATTTCTCCAGACTCGATCAAACCATAGAATTCTCTCAGAATATTGATCTCCTGCTTTGAGTTGCCTGCCATGCGACGAAATAAGGTGGTGATTCCGAGCAAGACATTGCCGACGCTCTTTTGATAGTCAGTTGGGCTGCCAAAACCAGAGACTTTGAGGTCAGTGAAAGAGACACCGGCGCTTCTGTGTAACAGATTAGAGGGGTCCTTGGAGATATAACCTGCGAGATTCGAGAACCAAGCTTGGGCACTGAAGTTTGGGCCTCGAGGGTCTAAAGGTGAGCCTGGAGGAACACCCAGGAAAGGGTTTCGAACACCATCTTGATCGGACATGATGGAGGAGTCTGAAGGCATTCTGGGTTGTTTGCCTACAATTCCTGCGTCATGGGGGTGGCGTGGAGGGTTGTTTGGTGTTGAGAAGCAGAAGAAGTTGCTGACGCGTCGTGGTGAAGTTGAAGGTCTCGAGGTTGATGTTTGGTGGTTGGCCCGATTCGAGCTAGCGCGTTGGGAGGAGAGGCAAAAGCGAAGTTGAGCCAAGCCGACTGCTCCATTCATTCACTTCTATTCACCTTTTATTTTCATTTGATTACATTGGGTTTCCAACAGTCAGCCAAGAGATTATAGACTGCCTAGTTAATAAATGTAGTCAGGGTGATTGAGGTAATAAAGAGGAAAGTAGGTAAAGTCGAAACAATAAGGAGAGTAAGTGATAAGGTAGGGTATATTACATTCACATGGTAGGAAAGGATGCAGAAGGAGAAAATGAATAGAAGACATCAGCACTACCTTAGGACAGCAATCAGAGGCGGCATTAGAAGGACCTGGAACGGCGAATAGATTCAGTAGTCCGGGCTGGATGTCAGAATCCGTCAAGCAAGCACCTATCCGGACAGTTGGGCTTGGACCTGAGCAGGGCAGAAGTTCGAGGTCTGGGATAGAGCCCCTGGTGAAACGCAGCCAATGCATACCCTGGATTTGGTAACGATGTAGTACCATCCCGTTGCTTCATCTCGATCCGCGCGTTGCACTATGATGCTGTGCCATTCGGATCCTGTCCTAATCCGGGGACGAGGCATCATTGCAGATACCACCACACCTACCTGGGCAGCAGTAGGCGAAGGGCTGCATCGCGTGATAGGGAATCATCAATCTCCCGTAGGACAGGATTGGATGTACGTGGACTGGAGGTGCGTAAGTGGATTGCTTTGGGGGCTAAAGCAAAGACAAAGACAGAGACGAAGAAGTCAGAAGCCAAGGTAGGGGCAAAGATAGATAGATAGATAGATAGATAGATAGATAGATAGCTCCACGGTGCTGCAATCTAATCATCAATAGTCTATCTCATGTAGACTTTACGATATCTGGTGCATGCCGTGCCTTCAGCCAGCATACAGATAGATGCAGAGGCAGGATTCCCATTTGACAAGTGAGGATGAGGATAAGGATGAAATTGAAGTTGACCACTTGCGGCGTTGCTAGCTTTTCCTTTTTCTGCAAGGACAGGGGCAGACAAGGGCCAGCGTCAGCGTCTACAGTACAGTCAATAGGCGCGTCTGGCCTCCAAGCGTTCGTTCGTTCTTTTGCTGCAGCTGCACAAGCACGGGAAGAGCGCCACCAAGAGAGGAGGGGGTATCGCTTGCAGGACGAACGGGTGGTCAGCAAGTCCCTTGCAAATGCAAATGCAAATGCAAATGCAGGTGGATTGTGGACGTCGACATAGGTGGACATGGACATGGACATGGACATGGTCCAGCCTGGGAGAGGAGAGGAGAGGGATGTGGATGAGACCGATGGAAATGCAGCAAGAGGGGGGGATGTTTGCTGGCTGTTCCACCGACAAGTGGCTTGGCCGAATGCTGACTCATCCAGACATCCATGTCCTTGGATTTTTACGAACTGCAGGTAGGTGATGTTGGATTTTACAGCTAAACTTGACACTAATTGGACCTGGTGGACCCTTCTGTATTATCCCGATGAGTTAATTTTCTTGAGGAATTCTTCCTACAGATACAGTAAGTACGTAAGTATTCAGGTAGGTAGTGCCCCTCCCCAATCCTCAGGTCCAGTGCTTCTCTCACATCTGATTGATTCCGTAGCACAGAGTCACACAATGGTCACTCTGTGTCTAAGGCTGTGTTAAACGTTTCCCCTTTTGCTTGTCTGTCCTGCTTGGCCTTGACCGTCTCTGCCTTCGCTTGCATTTCCTCTCCCCTCAGGTCTTCGTGGCCCTCTCGTTTATCTCCACTTTCAAAACAATTCTACCGAGACCGGCTCTAGGACGGGCCGACCCCTCGAGCACTCTCGCCTCTTTTGTTGAGCGTGAAAAAAACATCAACAGTCCATGTAGGACCAGTCTCGAACTCTTGAGATTAGGGTTGCACAGCTATCATGCTGCTCCTCTACGCCATCCCCCCTCTGTTGCTCCTCCTCCTCCTGAATAGCTGCTGGTCATTGTTGAAGAATATTCGCGTTGCTCAGGCTACAGGAATCAGATATGTTGTTGTGCCGTGGTTCATCTACAATTCCCTCACGTCCATGCTGCTGAGCAGGACTGTCCTACGCTTCCTCAACAACATTCTACCTGCATGTTCTGTGGACTCCTGGCGACATCTGGTTGCTTCAACTTGGCCTCTGCGACTCAGACATGCTCCCTTTACACGTCTAGGAACCGATACCTTCCTCACTGTCTCTCCTGGTGGAATCATCCTCAACACAGCAGACGCCGACCTCATCGCTCAGATCACATCTCGCGGAACAGATTTCCCAAAGCCAACGCATATCTACCGTCTCATCAGCATCTACGGCGAAAACATCCTTTCCTCAGAAGGAACAACATGGAGACATCACAGAAAGCTGACCAGCCCCGCCTTCTCAGAGAAGAACAACCAGCTCGTGTGGAAGGAGACCTTGGACCTCAGCCAGACCATGGTTGCATCATGGGCAGGAACCGGAAAGTCACGAACGACAACTCAAGTTGCACCGGATACTATGCGATTTTCTCTCGAAATCATCGGTCGGGCTGGTCTGGGTCAGCAGATGGACTGGGATGATGGTGACGATTCTCAAGCTCTGCCAATGGGTCACACTATGAGCTTCTCGTCATCGTTTCAGTTTATTGCTCTCAACATCCTTGCTCTCGTCAGTGTCATGGCTCTCCCGTCTCGTCTTGCTAGTGAGTACCCCTTGAGCAAGACTGTAGCACTGCTGACAATTATAGGAATGCTACCTATCAATTTCGTACAGAAGGCTTACCAAGCATATGACAATTGGGGCAAATACATGGAAGACATGATTGAATCTAAGAAGAGAGGTATTCGAGACTCCACTCAACGATCAGCAGGAGATCTCATTGGCCAGCTTCTACAGCAAGATACAGAGAATGGTTTGAAGCCATTGAGTGACAGCGAGATCTTGGGCAATGTATTTTTCTTCATTGTCGCCGGCCACGAAACTTCGGCGAGCAGTCTCCATATGACGATCATGCTCCTCGCTCTCTATCCATCTGTACAGAAAGAACTACAGAAGGACTTGGCACGTATTCTGAATGGAAGACCGCTTTCGGAATGGGATTACGAGAAGGACTTCCCTCGATTGTCAAACTCTATGCTGGGAGCTGTTTGGAATGAGGAATTGAGACTGGTGTCTCCTGTCTTGACGATTCCTAAGATGGTATGTGCTCGGCCTCAACGAGTCATCATCGAGGGACGACAAGTGGATCTACCTGCGAATATGATGATGCGTCTCTGCATTCCCTCTGTCCACGTCGTAAGTCTTCCTATTCTCACATAAAGACACCCACTAACCCACCTCAGAACCCCAACTGCTGGCCCTCCGGACCACCCAGCAGCGTCTCAACCCCCATCTTCCCCCTCGACAACCTAACTAACGACCTCGAAGAATTCAAACCCTCACGTTGGCTTCTCAACCCTTCTCTCGACACCACAGACAACACCCTTCAACTCCCCGTTGACGAAGGATACGTCTCCAAGCCCGGCACGCCCACAACCAACAACCCCTTCCCAACCCGTCTCTACACACCCCCAAAGGGCGCATTCATACCCTTCAGCGACGGCCAACGCGCCTGTCTCGGTCGCCGCTTCGCCCAAGTCGAGATCCTCGCCGCTCTCGCCGTGATCTTCACTCAATACTCCGTCGAACTAGCAGTTGGCGATTGGGCTAGCGACGAGGAGGTCTCGTGCATGAGTAAGGCTGAGCGAGAGGGCGTTTGGGAGAAAGCTGCAGATAGGGCGAGGGAGAGCTGGCAGAACAAGCTGAAGTGTGCCATTACCGTGCAGCTATCTAGTGAGGGTAGGGTGCCGCTTAGGTTTGTGAAGATTGGTGCGGAGAGATTCTTTGATTGCTGCGCTTGACCTTGCAGTCATGAATTCACTCTCTCGCTCATCGACTGGCTGGTGCATGGCTTGCAATCTTTGCTGCTTGCCCATTGCTGCCTCCTGCCTTTGTTTCATTTTCTCGGCGTCTGCACTGCATTTTGGGAGTTGGTTTCATGCTTGCATGGATGATATGATAGATTGGCATATCTCCACCGGTAGGCTTGGGTTGGCGTTGATACGACTTCAAACCAGAAAATTGGTGGGTCAGTCTGTGGGTTGGGATATCAATCACATTGAACGGACAGCATTCATGGCGCACATTCGACTGGGTTTTGAGATTGCAAGGATACTCTTCTGGGCATACTGTAGATTGATAGGTCGTTATGGTGAGAATAATGATTGCTCTTCTAAGCTTCTTCGTACTTGTTTTCTGCTTGTGTTTATGATTTGTTTGAGTGAAAGCTAGAACAATATTCCGTATGTCGTTGATAATTTTTTATGACTTTTTCTTTGTAATGATGACGGTAGACGAGTAGCCCCTGTCTCTGTCTCAGTACCTCTGTACCTGGCCCTGAATGCGAGAAATACGCCACCAACATAGCTGTGATAACTCAATTCTGACCTCACCTCACTTCTTCACTCCATTTCATCAACATATCCTCTCTTATTCTACCCTTCTTCCTAGTAAGTAGTCAAATAGAAAAAGAACCATCAGCCACAGTCACAGCCTCATAAAATCTATTCAACGCCTGAGAAACGTTTATCTAACCATACTACCCTATCCCATCCAAGCTAGAATCTCTCAAAACAGTGTATACAAAGCAACAGCACTAAATATATTTACCATCTAAACAAACTTTCAGTAAATCTTGCCCCACCTCATTATTTCTTAGGAGCAAGACTCTTTAATCAACCGATTGGTCCCCTCGTACTCACCCCTCCAGCGTGTCCAAACCGCCTAGGTACTCGCCGCACGCCATTCCACGCCGCTTTTTACTTACATTCAAATCCAAAACTAAATCCAAACCTAAACCCAGGCAACAGTTCCTTGCCTCCGGATATCTCCGATGGCGAAGTACTTCTTTCCTTCGTTCCATCCCGCATTGCCTTGCTTTCGTTGCTTCCGCTTAGATGACGGGAGGGAAAATGGAGAGAGGGAGGGTGAGACCCGGAATAATGGAAAATAGAGAGAGGGATGGTGAGACATGGAATAATGGAAAATAGAGGGAGAGGGAGAGAGTATGCGTGTGCATATCCACGGCGCTTAGATACATGCATATGCATTAGCGGCACATTGCAATATATTCCGCGGCACTGCTTCGTGATCTAGATCCCTACATAAGCGAACAAACAAGGAAGAAAACAGGTAAGCAAAGGAGGAAGCAAGGAAGTCATTGCAGAAGAAAACCCAGATTTAAACCAAGGCCAAACGGAAATCAAATTCACAGCACGAGCAAACAAATCACAATCAAACAATCCCCCTCGCTTACAGCCAACGAAGCAAGCAAACAAACAGAAGTCATCGAAGGATGGATGCATCAACCCGCTGCAGAACCACCTCGTAAAATTATAGCTAGCAGCGGGCCTAGTTGCATACAAGACATTTTTTACGTACCTGAAATCTGTAGGTAGGTAGGCATCGGCAGAAATTTCCCCGGCTGGCTTGTTGCATGTGAAGTGAGGTTGTGTGGTGCGGGGGCGGGAGGAACGATTGAGTTTCCCCGTCCGTTTGGTGGATTGGGGGTTTGGACCCCAAAAATATGAGGCTTAGTTTGCTGGCTGTACTCTTCTCTCGGAGATCGGGAAGTTTGTGAGTGAGGAAATGCTTCCAGTGAGTAGAGGGAGGATGATGAAAAACTACGCCGCCCCTAAGTATCCATCAACGGCAAGATATCTCGTAATTACAGTTTCTGGGTGAACTAGACTGACATCTGACATCTTCTATGTACGTACATGTACTGATTAACGTACAGTACAATAGTTAGGTAAATCCTGCATCTCCATTCCTCAAATATCTCACTCCAAGGTTATCACAACGAACGAAGGATGTCGTTTAGCCACGAATTATACTCCTTTAATCTAGCCTAGGCTATCTGTCTATCATCAGTCAGCGTGCTAGACATCCTCCACCCACTGACATCGTTCCCTAGCCGCCGACATCCAGGGCATGTCCCTGTTACTTAGTGGCTGACAGGCTTAGCTGACAGCGTTGATCCAAACTGAGACCCGTTGGTCGGCGGTTTTTAGGCGGGTCCTCCCACTGGGCTGGATAGTGCTGTGGGAGGGGTGCGGCACGGACTTTGATTTCAGGCTAGGGTATTCGGACTACACACCCTCTTTGAAGATTCTGCAGTCAGTTGCAGCTTCTTATCTACACAGTATGCACATTTCTTTCTTATCTATATCTTGTATCTGCATCCTAATCATGTTCACAGCCACGGATCGAATTGGGACGAACATGCATTCTATTCTCTATGTTCTAAGTTTTCAGTACGCATTTCTAGCAGTCTGAGTACGAAGAAGAAAGAAAGTAGGAAAGAGATGCATCTTCACGGCGTATGCAGGTGAGCTATTCTCTGCATAGTCTCAATCCCCCCCCCCATTCTATCCAATCGTACTCTACTACTCTCCTATGAGCAGAGCGTTTGATAGATAGGCTTACATCAGACATCCTATTCAACCCCACCCCTCTTTGGTATGCATAACACATCACCAGATACTCCGTACCAATAGCATGCATACGGCTCCTTTCTCGTCTGTGGCTGGGAGGAAGAGGCACAGTCTTCAAGCTGACCCGTTCCAAGGCAGCTCTTCTGGGGAAGTAAGCTGTTGGGAGTCAATGGATCGATTGTCTTGATTGAGATCTTGACCAAGAGTGGACGTCAAACGGCAGTGTCAGTGTCAGCCCTGCATGCCCTGCTACATGGGAATTGGAAAATCAGTGTCCAGTCAGGGATGTTTTGATGCGAACTCCACGGCCGTCCATGGATGGAGAGCTGAACCTTGCCTGCATGCATGCACTTGCTTCTGAGAACGATATCGATGCTGCGATTGAGATAGTAGTGCAGTATGTAAAGGTTGGGGGCCAGTGGCTGAATGTCTCCAACGATGGTCAGCACTTGCGATTGGTCTCCCCGTCTGCTTCCTTGTCTGCATGCATGCGGTGTAGTTGACAACCGATCTTGTTCGCTGAAAGGTTGGAAGTGCAAAATTTGTTTGAGAGGAATACAGATTGCGTTTGCTACGTAGTGGAAGATGAGCATGGAGAAGATGTTGTAAGTCTCCTTACCAGAAATCATTCTGAAACTCATGTTAATGAACCCGTTCCTGTCGGTATTTCCTACGTCTGGAAAGCTATTCTTCGTCTTTGGATTGTCCTCTCATTCTGCAATATGGTCAATCATCCATCACACTCAAGTCTTACCAACCACACTAATCATGCCCCAACGCTTACACTTGCAGGATTTCTACTCCCGGTCCCCATCATCCGGGTTACAGGGACAAGGGTAACCCACACCACCCAGTTCTCTGTATTCTCCACCCGATCGTTTCCAACGCCCTCGATAAGACCTGCTCTTCCAGGACATCGTCCCGCTCGACCCAAGCCTGCATAACCGCCAGGGCAAGCCCTTCTACCGCCCATCATCCTTGCTTTGCCGCGATCATGAAGTAGCGCCATATCATGGCCTCAAGCATTAACACTTTGAGATTGTGAATGAACCTCTGCATCAAAAATCCCTCTCTTCAGCTGAACACAATTCACCAAAAGGGAAATTTTAAACGGAACGGCTTGGCCCGATACCATCTAGACCTCTCACACCCTGCTTCGGCCCGTGAAAGTCATGGGTCAACACCTCACAAGCTCCATCTAAAAGGGCAGCCTCGGTCAATATGCCTGCTTGCTGTCAACTATTCCCTAGTCTTGCAGATCTGCACAACGTCGATAGTGTACAAGATCTATATTGTGGCTCGGAAGTAAGACTTGGATCCACATCTGTTGGCCTCGTACTAGATCTGATTATTGTGGGGATCCAATCTGGGTTTGCCATCCGTGGAACTCGATCTCACGAATCCTTTTTTCTACTTTCTGCTGGCTTCTATGTACGTTGCCAACGGGTGTGCAGGTTACGCAAGGACGGCGACCACTGCAGCTCGTATCCAACCAATCGTTGGACGATGCTTTGGATAGCTCAACATGACTTGACTTGTTCGAGTATGTGCAAGTGCAAAGTCGAGCAAGTATGTACAGGACGAGTGTGAGTGTGAGTGAGAAGTGTGGATGGTGGAAGAGTGAGGCATTCATTCACTTCCAATAGACAACCTTCATTCAATGAGGCGTGGTTTCTAGCTCTCCCGATTCTCGCACTTGACTCATGACTTATGATTCACGGATCAAACGCATGGTCAGTACCTACCTACGTAAGGCTCTACTCTCACTTGACTGCCTTTTAAAGCTTGCCCTCCCTCACTCTCTTCCACAAACTTCCACCAACACTCATATCTATCACTCGTCTTATCAAACCATCCCTACTTCGAGTCATTCCTTCGAACTTGCTTTACTGTTTGCCTCATCTCGTTTCCACAAACTATCAGTCACAAGCCCAAGCAAGGATGGCAACTCTCCATGAGGAAGAGAGTTCAAGTGAAACACCCTCACCAGTTACATCCCACGCTCCTTCCGGTACTCTCACAAGAATGTCATCCTTCGAACTGCACCATCCCGCTACAGGTCCACAGCTGGGCGACGTCCTCGTCGTCGGTGGCTGCGGCTTCCTCGGCCACCACGTCGTCAAGTTCCTCCTCAAAGAACCCACATGCACATCCATCTCTGTCATGTGTCGATCACCCTTCAAGAATCTCCATGAAGGCGTCACCTACCACATCGGAGACGTCACCAATCTCGAGCACGTCCGCCATGTCATGAACCAAGTGCGTCCAAAGATCATCTTCAACACCGCCTCTCCTCATGCCTACAAAGATCACGAGCACGTCCCAGATATCTTCAAAGTTAATATCAACGGCAACCAGAACCTGCTCGAAGCCGCTGTTGAGACAGGCACTGTTCAGGCATACATCTACACTTCCTCTGGTCCCATAATCGCCGGCTCAGGAGGTGGTTATGACCATGCTGACGAGACGGCTCCAACTCTTGCTGTTCCTGCCATCAGAAAAGGTGATCCATATCACGTGGCCAAAGCTCTAGGAGACAAGATTGTCCTTGAAGCAAATGGCAAACATGGAATTCGCACTTGCTGTATCCGTCCCACAGCCTTGTACGGTGAGGGAGATGGCCAGATGGTCGGTCCGGTTATCGATGCTCTGGAGGCTGGCCAAACGAGTATCTGGATGGGCTACAACGATATCGATATGGACGTCGTCTACGTCGGCCATGTTGCTATCGCTGAAGTCCTCGCAGCCAAGGGATTGCTTGTTGAGATGACCGACCCAAAAGCTCCGAAAATCGCAGGTGAAGCGTTTAATATCACAGACGACCAACCATGTCCTCCTCTGACTTTCTTCCGCAAGTACTGGGCGCTGGCCGGTGACCATACACCTCTCAGCAGTGTGTGGTACATTCCTCCAATGCTTGTCTTGATCATGGCCCATATCGCAGAATACATCGTCTGGGCTACTACATGGGGAAAGCTTCGTCCAAAGAATCTGATTCTGGAACGTATGGAGTTCATCCTGTACACTCGCACATATTCTATCAAGAAAGCACGTGAGCGTCTTGGTTTTGAACCTTGGGAGGGTCAACCATATCCCAATCAAGAAGAAGCTCTGAAAGGCTCTGTAGAATGGTATCTTCTACCTGAGAACCACGGCCCTGTCAAAACCGGCACTTTGCCATCATGGTAAGCTCCCATTCTGCATACTCGGATTCCCACTTACCCTCACAGGCCCGAAACACCCTTCAAGTTAATCTCGTCAACAGGTTCTCTCACAACTCCCAGCATCCCACCAAACCACCACTGCATAGCCAACGCCCGCTTCATGGCCCAAACACACAACACGATCTTCAGAGCCCTCAACAGCATCTATGCCCACTCCTACCACGTTCGTCCTTTCACAGACTCTGCAACTCACCTCCTCTCTTATTGCAGCATCGCCTATGATTTCATGCACCACCACCAATTAATCGAAGAATCGCACTACTTCCCTGAAATCGAGCGCGTGACCGGCATCAAAGAGCTCATGTCCGAGAACCTATCCCAGCACAGAGCGACGGAAAATGGCATGGAAGCATTTCGTCGATACGCAGAGACGACTCGCAAAGAGGAGTTTGATGGGAGTAAGTTGCGCGGTATCATTGATGCGTTCAAAGATAGTTATGAGCGGCATCAACACGAGGAGATCGCGACGATCCTGGGCTTGGGGAAGGTGATTGAGAGTAAAGTGTTGAAGGGGATTGATATGCGGATGAGAGAGGAAGCTGAGAGACAGAGTGACGTGTTTAAGTGAGTTTTCCCTCTCTCCTCTCCATCTCATCCCATTATTCTTGATTGTCAGACTAACCTCTTGAAAAGAGCAGCTCCCTTCGTATTCACAGCCCAAGATACCACTTTCCAACTCGATTCTCTCCCCTCCACGGGATCCTCCGCCTATCCTCCTCTCCCCGCCCTCACACGCCAATTCATACCCTACATCATCTCCCTAATCTTCTACGCACGCCACAATTCAGCCTGGTCCTTCGCACCCTCCACAATTCACGGTTCACCAAAACCACTCCCTTTCTCCTCTCCATCCAACACTGTCGGCAGAGTAGGTAAAATGGGAGAGTTCATCGACGGCGAAGAGATCTATAGTAAAGGTGTGAGCGGCGCTTGGATGTGGTGGGATGTCCTGCTTGACAAAGTTGGTGGTGAGAAGGCCGCGAGACAGATCGTGTTGGCGGTGCTTGTACTTGTTCTGGCGCGGTTTTGGTATGTTTGAATATTGTCTGGAGTAATTGGGAAGTTAAAAATTGAGTCTCTGGTGGTATTGTCGTTGGTGTGCTCGCACTCGCTCATTTGTGGGGGTCGTTGATTCTGGATGGCTTTTCGCGATGTTGTTTATGTTTGATTGGTCGTTGGACTCTGTCTGATGTTTGTTAATTTGCTGCTTGAATGGTATGCTGGGCGTTGGTGTTGGTGCTGCGGGATACTCACTACGCTACATCGGTCTCTTTCATTTGTCCTCCCTTCTTCGCTTTTCATAGTACGCTATATCTGTTCTGTTTCCACCTGCCTGGCTCAAACGATACCTCTCTTTTATCCCATCACTTGCCTAGCAGGCTAGCACACACATACCCTCCTATCATCTCCTCTTTCACTCACTCGCACTCACTCAATGTCCCCGTACGAATACACGAACACCCATGGACTTCAAGAACCAAGAATATCTCTTCCCTTTTTATCTATATCCATTGCTGTTTCCGTGCTGGTTTAGCGTTAGCACACGTTAGCTCGCGTATGGACGAGTCTGCCGGGCAGTCATGGACTGAGTGGAGAATAAAGTTGATAACTTCGATGTACTGGGAAGAAGAAAATTAGCTAGTTAGTTGATTGAGTAGGACCATGGAATCGATGACCTTCAAATATTGAACTCGACTGTGGCGACATGTATATTGGTATTAAAATGCCCCTGCCAAGTCACGTTCTCAATTCAGAAGCACCTATTGAAGTAATCCCACGCCATGTTCCGGCGAATTTTCAACACATCATACTTCGATTAATTCTGACGTCTGTGTCCGCCTTCTCTTGTAATAACCCTCTCTCTCTTTCTCTGGGTCTGGTTGTGGGTTTCGTTTTCCCCTCTACATGTACCTGCTGTCCTTCGCTGCTGGAGGTGTCGTAACCTATTCTCCAACGGAGAAGCCGAAACCCTCGGACATCGGAATATAGACTCCCCCAATAGAAATTAAGAGAGGCAAGGAATGTGAGAACGAATGAAAGATAAAAGGCAATGCAGAATTAGAGAAGGCGCATTTTCATTCAGGGTATCAAGTGCCAAGGCAGGGCAGCTCGCAAGGCGGATTCGCGACTGCACTATGCCTTGAAATCCAGCCAGTGGGGAATGAATGACCTTCACCGGTGCCTGCAATGAAGAATGAAACAGTGAACAGATGTCATAAGATCGTTGTGATACCTATCTATCCTCCAAGATACCTTCGTTTGTGTATTTCACTTGGCAATCCTAAATCCTCGCTTAAATTACCGAGCCCCTGAACCCACTAGCTAGCTACCAAGGTACACTAACCAGCCAACCTCAACAGGACTCAAGCACAAAGCACACCTCTATATCTCATCTTACCAGTCTTCATCTTCTCCATCGCCTCTTCGAAACCCTTCTGAGTAAACTCGAATTTCTCAATCACGGGTCTGACGCCCATCCTAGCCGCGAATTGGAGCATGTCTTCGTGGATTCCACGGGAGGCAACAAGAGAAGACTTGAAGTTGTATGTCTCGAAGAAGAAGGGGAAACTCCTGTGGAGGATTGTAAGTGAAGTGGACTTGGATGGGTAGGTTAAAGGTACGTACGGGATCTCAATGGGTTCGATTGGGGCGGAGAGTGCGACAATGTCCCCACCTCGTGCGAGGATATTCTTGTTCATAAACCTAGCATTTTATTTAGCATGTCCCTTCCGATAGTGAGAGATTTGAAAGGTACGTACTTAGTCCAATCAGGATACTTTCCAGCAGTGACGATCAGGACATCAACTGGTTTAGTGATCTTCTCCGGCTCGCTCAATAGATAGAACTCAGAAGCACCAAAACTCTTAGCCTCAGCTTCCTTGTCGGCCGTGGTCGAGAAGACAATGGTGTCGAATCCGAGCTTTGCTGAGAACTGGATTGCGAGGTGGCCGAGACCACCGATACCGAGAATACCGACTCGGTTTCCTGTCTTGGCTGAGGAGACGATGGCGTTGTAGACTGTGCTGCCTGCGCATTGAAGTGGAGCTGCGTATTCAGATGGCAGGTTGTCGGGGATCTTGTGGACATAGGACTCTACGCCGATGTCTGGACTGTTAGTGGAAAGTCGGGAAAATGCAGGGGGAACGTACAGTACTCGGCAAAAGTGCCAGCGTTGAAGTCGTTATCCCCAAAGATATTGCGTTCATGGCAGTAGATATCTCTGCCTTTGGTGCAGTAGTTGCAGTGTCCACAGCTCTACTTATACGATCAGTAATGCACGCATATCCAATTGGGGCCTAATCACGTTTCTGAGATATCCACCACCAGCGCGGTCTCCAATCTTCAAAGTGGTAACTTCACTTCCGACTTTCTCAATAATACCTACACCCTCATGACCAAGAGCAATTCCAAAAGTCATCATGTGGATGTCGGTGTAGCAGAGTGAGGAATGGGTGATCTTGATGAGAACTTCCTTTGGGCCTAGATCCGATGAGATATCGACAGAACTCTTGACCACAGCACCTTCGGCGGCACCAGCCACACCACGGTAGACGGTATTTGAGATAGTCATTATAATTGGCAATTGAGTAGGTGGAGATAGCTCGATTTGAATATTGTGATGATGGGAAGAGAATGATTTTTTGATCTTGCTGAGAGCAGGTATACTTAAATAATAATTTCGTACCTCTACATCAGGCAGAAGATGCCATAAGGCCATCTCCGTCCCTCAGTACGAAACCGACGGACGATGCAGGCAAGGCGGCCTCTGATTGGCCATTCATAGGCGAAGTAACTGGCCATTAAGCTTTTGAAGTCATGCAGGAACTTTTGCTGTAGTGTCTACGGAGGTAGGATTACTATTCATTCCCTCATGCTGAATGCTTACGACTTAGCGAAGGATTATATAACACCTGCCGCATGAGCGTACTCCATCTTCTTGGCCAACCAGCACTTGACATCGCGAGATCGGATGTTAATCATCAGGGCACAGCTGATGTGACTAGACCACTCGAAGATTAAGCTTCATTGAATAAATATTGCCGATAGATTTCAAGGAGATATCGGTTCGGTCTGGGCCGAGTCCGGAAATCGTCAGTGAAAAAAGGTATCGAATAATACAAAGTGTTGGGGGCTCCTAGATTTCGAGAATTGATATTGTTGATAGGTAAACCGTCGCCCTCTCGGCCCCACCAACACGTCGCCCAAATGCTCTCTAATCGAAGGTGTATCTTCAAATGTACCATCATAACTCCGTAACTCCATCTCTTCTATTGGACAAGAAATATGTCCTCGGTATCCTTCGCTGAAATAGAAAATCATTCATGTCGGTCGTAATTGGGCATCAATCCACCTCGGTCTAATTATCTCCGTCACTGTCAGTATCCTCCCATTCATCGTCCTCATCCTCATCAGACTCGGTCTCTTCGTCACCATCATCATCCCCGCTTTCTTCATCACTGAATACTTCTAGAGAGGCAGAAAACCGGATCTTCTGAAGCTTCGCCAGGCACCCTCGCTCCACAGCTTCATCACCATCTCGCCCAAAGTCCCACTCCGTTCCATCATGTATCTTGAATTGCCAACATATTCGAGCTCTTCGCGCCAGCTTCCTACAGTCTTTGGAATCGTCTTCGAACGCCGTGAGAGCCTTCTTCATGACTTCCATAGGATTCAGCTCTTTCCTGTCCACCTGTGCCTTGAGCTCTTCCAGCCATGTAGCCCTCTTCTCGAGTGCCTTCGCCGTGAACTTGTCGCATAGATATTCCTCGGTGTAGAATGCACCAAACAGCTCTCGCCAGTTACAGCTCAGTGTCAATTTTTCGTAGTCGATCGATAAGCCCGGTATAGGACCATCATTGACATCTCGCCGTATCTGAACAGTATGCTTAGGCGCTTCAATATCCATATTGCCCACATATTCACGAAGCCGTTTTCTCGCTCTCGGTTGTAGGATCTCTGGGAGGTCGTCGGTATTGACTGCAAAGGTCGCGGTAATTCCATCTTCGGATAGTGATAAAAAGTCGAATCCTGCCGCAAGGTGGCACACTTGGAGTCGTTCCTCGTAGTCTTCCTCGTCGCTTCCATCGGATAGAAACTCTCCTTATCAATAGTCAGCTTACGTCTGGTTGACATCAAGACCCCTCGCACCTAGATAGAAGTAGAATCTGGTCTTGGGCAAATGCCGCTCGCGAAAGATGGACTCGGCGGTATCTCTAAACGCTGTGCTAACATGTCGGCAGCTTTTCCACAGCGAGGGTAGATCTTCGTCGTCGTTGAGGTTCTGTAGAATTTGGGTCCAGAGTTCAGTTGGCAGCGACGGACACTGCTTTGAAGCCATGGTCTTTGCGCCTAGATAGCGGAGCTGAAGCTCGTCATGAAGATATACTTGGTGAATGGTTGTGACTTTCGATGCATCAGAAGCGGGGTGGCCGATGCCGATACAGTACTGGCTGTGATGGAAGTGGGTTGAAAAGGGTGGAGCATTTCACGCGTCACGCTAATCCGGACGCGATAGGCATGTGAAGATCACCAGCTTTCATTCTAAAGAACTTTTATATTTCAACCCAATTGCAGTAACAACCCTCGGATCAATATAATTAGTCCTTTTTGTTCTATTTCAGCTCTCTAATAAGACTTGCATGAACATGAGATATTCCATTCTTCGCCCTGCAGACGATTAAATCCATTTCTGCGTCCCCAGCCTACTTCTATCAACCCCCCCAACAGGAGTCATGCATAATGTCATGTTTGTGCTGTCCTTCAATTCAGTTGTCTTCTATTCAATAAGAAGCACTTTTGTGGTAAAAATTCTGCGCCATCATACTCTAGACTCCAAGAAGGATGCATCAACAGAGATCCTGTTCTAGCTTGCGACGATGCGGATCTGACGCGAAACCAAGGAAGACTATGTACCTGGCCTTTTTGGTGACATCCAATCACCAATCTATGGTAATTAGGAGCCGAGAGATTCAATTTCACTTGCTGTGACCTAGAGTCAGCTGTGCTAAGTTGGTATTCCACCCCTTGGGCTGGCAACACTGACCTCGCTAGCTCAAGATGTCCTCTACCTGTCTCTCGTGATCGACAATGCGGATTTTGACACCGAATCTACCAAGATATCGTCAATCTGGAACCCGCGGTACCATTTCTACCTTTCCGAGCAGGACCAGGATTTGATCTGGGAGCAATCGTCCAAGCTCCTCTCCCATTCCGAAATCCCCGTTAAGTGGGCAGAAATTTCATATTCGGCCATCAAGTTCGTAAGCTTGCAGACTATTGAAGAGTTGCGAGCCATATGGATAAAGTGCGTCTGGCGTTTCCATACCCCATCGATTCTGCCAAAGCCATGATGAGGATCGCACGGATGAGTCTATAGATCGAAGTCAAATGCCCCTGTTGCATCTGCCCTGACCTCGGGAGGTTGTGATTTCAGCCATTTCCTGATGTGATCGAGAACGGACGGTTGTCTGGCTAGGCCCTCCCTCGAACTGATATGTCGTAGCTGCCTCGAACTGCGGCAATGGATCCTGACGATTGGGTAGCAGAATTTATCGAGCAATTTCCCAGCGTCGGAGAAAAGCAAACTGTTACTCGAAGACCCTTATCTGCGGAGTTTCAGTCATACCTGCCGCTATTCGGGGAGTTCTACTTCAGATGTCCATGCACAGCGTCGACACGCCCTCGAGGCATGTGTTTGTTCTTGCTGCAACCGGTTCTCGTCAAGCTGTTTTCGATACAGTTCTCGTCGTGGATTGCCTTCGGCATAGTCGTGGGACAGGTACGATGATCCTCGATGGGTATGTTGTTCTCATCGCCGAAGATCAAGTAGGTAACTTCTACAAGTTGATGAATTGGTCTATTGAGGCTATCGTGTACCAACTGGAGGAGGAGGAGACTGAAATCTGGAAGAATATCCCAGCAGCAGCTGTTGAATCGTGTCGCTAAGGTTGGTCCCGCAAGCCGACGTGTAAATACCTGAAGACTTGCCGCATTCCCCTTTCTGTAGAGCCGTGGAAGAGTCTGATCTGCAGCTGTGGACAAGGGGAGGATAATGCCTCGTTTCCCAAGGGTACTTTCATCTCGCCACTGAGGAAGTCGGCAACTCGAATCGCAATTCCGTATCTCTCAGCTGTGTCGTTGTTGGAAGCGAGGGATCCTGCCACTTCTGTTCGTTCTGATAGCACCGAAAGGTTTCAGCCATGGTTATTCTCGGTTTCGTGGGGGGGTGATCGAATGCCATTGGGTTGCTCGTGGTGTGCTCAAGTTGTCAAGCAGGAAACGGAGAATATCAATGAGCAGATGGAAGCACTGACTGAGCAAAGTACCAGGATCAGTAGGTCTAGACCTAATTGGTATATATGAGACTGAGGAACGCTACTCCGAAGTCCCTGGACATCGACGTGGCAACAGACCTTCCCACGGTTTCATTCGTATCCATACGCCTCTCAGACTGGAAGGTCCAGAAGTACCTGCCAATATCTCGAATGATCTGAGTAACATGGTCTCGGTGTTATTACCGACGGCAAGCCAAGCCAGGAATTATTTCATTCTGGTCTGCTTTTCCTACCATGTCGAAGTTGGATACTTGCAGGATTACCTTAACGTTAATGCCATCCAACCGCCAACTACCCATATGATCCCTGCGGGATGCGAGATAACACAAAGATTGAAGACGGTGAAGTGAAATCAGGCACGAAGGAGGATCGTCAGCAAGCGTGGCCACACCAGGATTGGCGATCTCTGCCTCCCCAAGTCACTCATGGTCATCGCCAAGAGAAAGGAATTGTGTTTACGGGTTTGCACAAGGGCGGTGGCGTTGTTCAATTCCTGGGCCTAGTCAATCTGCAAATTTCTATTGTGGCTATCAAGGAAAGGTAGAACGAATAACTCATTCGGACCTGGTGAGTATTCTATATTTCCCTGCTTGTATTGTATACCACAGTACAAGAATCTCTCTCGTGTCTTTGTACATCAGTTTGTGGGATCAACAGAATATTTGGCATTGGCGAAAAGCCGGTAGACTCCGCCATGGCCGAAGGCAACGAGCAGTTCAATTCACCTAGGATACCTGTCATACTCGTGTAGGTCACTAGAGTGTGGCGTCACGGAGATAGGGAAGTTGTGCTTCTTCAATCGTGCCCAATACACTAACTAACGCCATGGATCCCTGCAAGTACATAATCCAAGACCCAGTCTCCAGTCTACCTTCTACGGCTTGTGAACGCCGTGTTCCGTAGTCCAAGCTGTTTTTCGAAGTCCATTCAATGCCCATAGGTTGCCCTCAAAATTGTTACCATACAATGGTATAAACGTACCAGAATCCAAACTCCCAAGCATCCCAGACAGTAATAGAGAAGTGGTACGTCATCCACTTTTCCAACAATCTACCACTCTAGCCCTCTCAGATTACTAATGTTCCTCCTGGTTTGCCTCTACCGTCCTGCTCAATCACAGATTTTGCCTCCCCCAGCTGAGACCTTTACTGGCTGCCTTTCAATGTAGCGTTCTCTGCCTCAAGTTGCTGCACCTGGTACCTCAAACACGCAATGACCGAGTGCAACTCCGAAAGATGCACTCTGAGTTGCTTTGAAGCTTCCTCGGCAGCAATAGCCCTCTCTTCGAATCTTTGCCGCTCCTCCATTCTCCGCTGACGATAGATACGCTGGGAATTCCTGTTCTGTGTGCGTCGTCTCTAGAGTCCCGTAAACGAACGCTCTCTTATCTTCAGAAGGCGTCATACCTGGATTCGGTTCAATACTGGATCCCTACCACTGTGGAGCGGAGCTCGTGGCCGGCCAGTTGATCGTGTTGACCCAACTGTCTCATCCTCCTCCCCAGCTACATCATTCTGAGACCCTTCGCCTCCTTCTTGACATTGACACGAGTCCTGGGTACTGCTGAAGGAAGATCCGCTTCGTTGAGTGAGTGCTGGAGTTTGGTTGAGAGATTGCTGTTGTTTACTTTAACTTTTGCCTGGCCTCGGGATAAGTCATCATGCTTACATTTGGCGGCGTGAAGTAATCTGTCCATGTCAGGGAGGCGACATCGTTAGTCTCGGGGACTGAAATATTCTCGAGTCCAGCAGGGAGATTATCTTCTCCGAAGTGTTCGGCGAGTTGAGGCCAGTCGAAGAAATCCATATCGAGAGACATGGGGGCTAGATAGAGGGGGAGAGTTGTGCTTTCAAATCTCTTGACTCGAGGACTCACAGTCCCCTTAAATGTATCTTCATGCCGTCTCCGTGCCTGTTGACTTTCAATCTCGTTTTCCGAAGGAAGCAAATCCATCTCGTCTGGATCTCGAACTTACTCATTCCATCGCATGGTGATTCTCCACATAATGCTGGATCGCCAGAAGCACTCGGCATGTTGTTCTGACTTTCGCCTGTAGGCTTAGATAAGCTCCGAGCTTATTCTCCTCGATTGGATGCCATCGTCGTGGCGTTTGGTGGACTGTTCACCGGAAGAGGAAATCAGCAGGGGTGCAACGACCAGAATTACTTCCTCCCCGGTCTTGGCGAGGTCCCCGCGTTTGTCAGCAACTTTGCAGATATCTCGAACGTTACTTTTGGGATAAAGTACACCGTATATTCATTTCCATGTGGACGACCAATCGTGTAGGAAGCACTACGTGCGTTACGAATTGATCTCGCAACAGAGAGATCGTTGAGAGAAACGCCATACATCAGCTTGGCTGCCAGCTCGTCCAATGGATAGGTTCAGTGGTGGTTCCACCTGCTTCACAGTACATCAAAACTCTCAATCCTGTATCTCTACATGAGTTCGGCAGCGTTCTTCCTCTTCTTGGTACATGCAGCTTTGTACAGATAGATCTACATTGCGTCGGGACCCTAGAAAAGGATCATATTGCAGATTCGGTTAAGCCCAAGTCAACATGGAGGGTGGTCCGTCCAAGAAAAGGGGTCCAAAACCGATATTCAAAACTTTCCAACCCTTGACAAGAAGTAAGTCTCTCGGTCATATTTTTTGAAATTGTTCTCCCTGGTTTATCTGACATGGCATAGAATTCAATGAGCAAGTTCCGAAGATCACCAGCAGATTGTCTTCTCTAACAACATCTCAGTTCCACTGGGGATGCAAAGGATGAGGGTACCAATTTTGAATTCATAAATGCAGATGGGCCTCATTCTTCCAAGCCATCCAATAGAAGAGCAGCTCGTGCTCATGTAATGCGCAGATATCACAATGAGAAACGAAATCAGGGTATTGGTACTACGGGTGAGCCCCATAAGGCTATCCGGCATCCACCCCAGCCAGGTCAGACACAGCCCATGATAATAGAATGGGGTGCGCCAATCTCCTCATTCCAGAGTTCTGGCACACCACCACAGGCACCGCCCGACGCCCACAACTCGCTTGCAGCGTCAAGCTTCCCAAACAAGCCATCCACAACCATCGAGAAGTCCTATCATTGCCAGTGTGGTGCTGCGAAAGGCAAACAAACTTCCCCAACTTCAAAGTGCATCTGCATACCAGCTCACCCCCACCCAGCGTTGCAACCAACCTTTCAGGGCGCATTTCCTGTCAAGCATCGCTCTCTCCAGTTTCTTCAATTCAGTAAGTTCTTGACACTTGCGTCGTCGATCTTCCCCTTCCCCCACCTACCTCGTTCTATGTCACACAACAACCACAGTACGAGCGCTCGCTGACGGGCCAATCTCAAGGTATTCATGAGGTGGCTCGACTGAATATACCTATGGGAATGCAAGCCGAAGTATCTTGGTTCACACAAGCAACTGCCAACCCCGCTTTTTTCCACGGAACACTTCTTCTCGGCGCCACGTATCGCGCTCTAACATTGGGTCGAACATCGCTTTTCTCTCCGGAATGCTATCACCATCAGGCCGAAGCCATCCGCCACATCCTTGTCAATCTTGAGAGTCCGGAAACACAGCTGCAAGAAGGAAATGTCGCTGCTGTTGCCTGTTTGGCCGCCTTCGAGGTAAGGAATGAATAATCTCTCGCAGATCATCCCCAATACTTCAGATTACTCCTCATCGTTGCTTGGAACTGATATGGGTCCTATGACAGACGGCTATCAATCATGCTGCCAACGAATCGATGCACCTCGACGGTCTGGAAAGATTGATTGCCGTTAGGAAGGCAAAAAAGCAGGAGGTTCTGCCCGGGTATCTGCAGAAACTCATACAGTGGTAAGGATTCCTCAATCTTTGCATGTGAATCGGGGTGCCTTATTGCCACTCTGGTGTTGCATGGAGGCAAAAAATACATCTGCTAATACATCCAGGGTCGACGTCTCCCACGCTTCAGCAAATCTGAAGCGTCCGCGCTTCCTCTCCCTCCAAGCCAACATTCCCACTCTACCCAACCCAACACTAGATGATGAAGTACGTCTCCTCAATAGTCTCAACTCGCAATGGCCATCGACGTTCCCTTCTTCCCCGGTCACGATATACGAAGGCATGGATGGAGTAACAGCCTACATCTTCCATCGAGTACGACAACTCTCATCCCTCGCCTCGCAAATCCAGGCCTGTAACCCCAAAGGAGAAGCAACAGAGGAGTTACGACGGCAGTATACTCAAGGAATGCTCCTGCTAGAAGGACAGGTCAACGCATCAATCTGGTCGCTAATCAGGAATAATGTTCGGCAACACGGCTCCGCAACTCAACCTCGAGCTGATGAACCAGTGAGATCATGTACGCGGACATGGCATGGTACCTGTCTTCTGTACATCCACCTCTTCCTCCGGCGAGCTCACCCCGGTCCTAGAAGTGTTGTCATCTCCAAAGTCGCCATGAGAGTCAAGTACTCATTGAGGATATTAAGCGAGACTGAGTTGTGGGTATCGTTTCCCAAGCCCTTCTTGCTATGGGTTCTATTTGTTATCGGCGTAGCAGAAAGTGGCATCGGACAAGTTGCTTCTACAGCTGGGGGTGATTCGACGGATATGATATGGTTGTTACAGATCCTGGGGAAGCTGAGGGGAATTATGTGTCTGGAAAGCGTAAGTAATGATCCGGGGAATCCTCCCGATGTTTTCCCTCAGATATTAACTTTTGTACTGACTCGCTGACTGTAATTTACAGTGGGAAGAAGCGAGAGCGATTGTAAAACAGTTCGCCTGGGTGGAGCATTTATGTGATGCCCCAAGTAGAACATTATGGGAGGATTCAGACAGATATTTGATGGAGTTAAGCGGCGGGTTACAAGTTGCTCGAGGGGAGGAGTGGACAGCACCATCGAATGCCTCGTCTTTGTATGGACCGAACACTCCTAATCATATTATTGATGCAGAGCTGCCGGTTAGTTCTGGATCCCCAAAGTAGTTTCCATATCTATCTGGCCAAGAACCGAGAGTCCATTCATCTATCTAGTTGAATCTTAAGAATCTTTCCACCAATTCTACGTTAGTTAGCGTGTCAGATTTTCTTGTCCAAGCGACTTGGCGACAGAGGAATTCTCTTGTTTTGCTTTGACAGTCGGGGGAAAGCCTAAAGCAGTAGTGGTTGGTAAAATCTTGTGAAATTCTCCGTCCCTGGTTGCTGTGAGTGACAGCTGTTGGCAACTTCCCCCCTTTTCGGCCTCTCGCTTCCTCTCATTTCTGCTTCAATATTGCACCAACACCAACACCAACGACAACCAGGCTGTAGAAGCAATACTACTCTTCGTACCTAGATGGCGAGTGCAGGACAGGCGGAGTGAATTAATCTCTTAGCGAGCGCAACCGATAGCAATTGGAAATGTCAGTTTGCCTTCACCTCAGGCCACACGATCGTCAGCAAGGACGCAGCAAAAACTTTATACGAATGTGCGGTATTTCCTTTCGGCTTGTCGGCAAGCTGAGCTATAGCTAGGACATCTCACGCAAGCTATCGGAAGCCTTAAAGTTAATGTCAGTCGCAAAGTCAGAGTCGTCAGCACATTCCAAAGCCTGGAAAGGCGCAGCAACCAATCGCATTTTGAAAATGCAAAGGAACCTTCTCCTATCGAACTTTCTCAGTGTTGGTGTTAGTATCGGTTCGAGCCGACATGTCTAATAAGAACGTCCCCGCTGCGTAAGTACCGATGAAGAACAAACCAGAGGCGTAGTGCAGCAGCTGTCAGAAAATTTTAACATCTGCGGTGTGACTTCACGTGAAAAGCTAATAAATTTACAGCTCGCAGACAGACAGGCTCCGTCCGTAGTGGCCTAGAATCAGGGGGGCCGGCCTAGATCAATCCTTTCCAACTCCCAGATGTTGGAGAGGAACGGAGCTAGGCAAACTCTAATAGATGAAAACATGCACTTCTGGCATTTTCTATCGTTCTATGATCCCGGAGCCCACGCATTTATCCCGCCTTCCCAACCCCGCATTTGGACACGGAAAAATTAGATGGCGGGCGAAAGAAGAGTAATCTCGAATTCGGCGGCATGTCCGAGATCTTGGGAGATGGGCGAGACGAGACTGACCCTACTGTAAGATCTCACGTACCTGCTTGATATCAGGAGGCGGCACAGATGTCAGATGCAGCCAAGCCCTCACTCACGTAATGTAGACCAACAAAATGGGACGCGGATATTGGAATAATATTAACATAAAATTTTTGTTGGCTGGCTGGGGGGTATCATATGTACACAAGAAAAAATTGCATCGCCGGCTAAATATCAAAAAATCAATACACTTGCCCCCTATCCTATCCCGGATATGCCCCCTACTTCAGCCAGGGATTGTGTGGAAATTCTTCCTTGTTGATAACGAGACTCTGCAGCGAATCAGATCTGTGCGACCTCCCGGATTCTTGAAATGAATCTGCGCTCATGACGATGGATTTCGACACCACGATGGTCCCGCCTAATGGTGCTCCATTCCCAACAGGAAGTCGATCCTCTTCTTCCTCGTCTCGTATCTCTCCTAATCTGAATGACTGACCTCGTGCTTCTCTCCTTGCTGATTCGTTTGTTCGAAATCTCGTGAGACCGTTGCCTGATCCTTTAGCACCTACACTACTCCTGACGAGAGCTTTCCTCGTCGTAAGGTACAATACGACATCGATGATACCGCAGCTAGCCATCAAAGTACCTGCAACAGGAAAGAACACCAAAGGAGGTCGCTTCCCAGCCATTGAAGAAACCCGACCAGCAGCAAGGGGTAACGTCAAGAAAACATAAGCGAATGGGTAGACGACCATATATCGTGCTGTTCGTAGAATCCTTTGTCTTGACACAGCGAAAGTATCATGTCCAGTGCTCATAATGGTTGTGGTAGTCGTTGGACTTCCTTTGTAAGGACCGGTACGTGAATCGTCCGATATAGAAGACAGTGCTGCATTCTGAAGCTTACTGGAGTTGGCGAGTCGTCCTCTGAGGAAGAAGAACACGGAAATATAAATGACGAGAGATCCGAGCTGTGAGATGAAGATCCATAGGTAGTGAAGATACAATCGCTCATTTTCATGGGTTTCATTCATCCAACACTGGCACAAATTAGCGATATCCTAGAAGTTCTCGTGGTAAGTCATACCCATGCGCCTGCGGGAATGAAAAAGTCATCCTTGCTTAGAAGGGGTCCAATTGCCGTAAGGAATAAACAAAATATCCATAGAGCAACCACGGCAATGACGAATGTTCTCTGCTTTATCGTCCTCTGTCCCACGAGGTTGATGAATGTGTGGACAGCAATGGCAAGTACCCAAAGTCCTGACGAGACATCTCCAATCTGAATAAGCCAGCCCTGAGCAAAACATGCAGGCGAAGGTCCAACCAATTTGTCTTTCGATATCCAGTAAAATGAAAAGACGAAGCTTAGAGCTTGTTGAAAGTCCGCGAGGAGAAGGTTGTAGATCAGGACGAAGATCTGATTCGTTGCGATGGGATGGTCATAGTATCGACGCCAGAAGACCATTCTATATGTGATAAAGAGCATCAAGCTGAGAGTGGAGGCACTGGACATCAACCCAAATACCCCCATGGCTATCATTCCATCCCGAATCTCGCGAGGCAGCGGATCGAGATTCGTATGGATTTCTGCCATCGCAGTGATCACCGAGTCGAATCGTGTCCTTGATGTTAAAAAAGAAAGTGAAGTCACAGTCGATAGTCAAGGATAAGTTGAATCCAGTGGAAGAGGCGAAAGAGTGAATGACGACCGTGAACTTGACTAAGTCCTGGTTCGAGTAATGACCTGCGTTCGTCTGAATGATATAGGGGTTATGAAGGCAGCGCACGCAGTCAGAGTTTAAGAAAAGGATAATGGCCTTGAAGTAAGCAGGCAACGAACTTTTGCCGTCTGTGGATTAGACTTCGAGCCGGAAGACGTCTTGTAAACTTTCACGCGACGATCGCTCCTCTTTATTAAGTCGGACCCGGGGGTAAGCTGGCACATGGATCTGCACTAGCTGAAGCTGTCAGTCATGTCTGCTAAACTGTGCAGCAAACGGGGGGAAGGGACATCCATCCTGAAGAGGAAGGAAGTCCTGGATGGATGGATCTTGGGGTTCACAGGATGAATGAGATGAGACGGCGTCATTGGGAATTATTCGCTTCATGTTATGCCTTCCGTCCGACACCATGCCTGTCGCCCACAGGGGTCTGCCACGACGTTTGCTGCCCTCCCGAGCATCGAGCCTCGTGGGTAATTCTCCAAGGCACAGCAACGCCGCCCGAATTGCGTGCCCGCTGATCTGTAACTACTCGGCGCCCAGAGGTACAACAGCCAGTTTGTGCGGCACCGGCGGGCTCGTCCGAGTCTCGAACTCTTGGTGTAGCTGACAGGCGGCAGGTCCCAAGTCTTGTCAATCTCAAACCTTGCTACATTTTGCAGCAAGAGCTGATCTCTGGGTTTTCGATGGGGAGAGGCTGGCTGACTGGATGCTGCGGAAGAGATTGCTGGTACTGGGTTCTCCGCAGCTTTTCTCCTGCAAGTTGGCAACCCGAGTTCACTGCTGGGAAGCTGAGTCGCTGACATTTGTGGAATTGGAGGAGGAAGGTCGAATGAGGTCTCGTCTCCATACCAAGACCTTCAGGATGCGGGTTAGTGTGTATCAGCAAAGCTTGCCCATAGGTGGATCGTCTTCCCTATTTCATTCACGAGGGGTAAATCTCGTGCCCCGTCTGTGCGTATACGCAGGCACCGACTTGGCTTGTCATTCGCTATGTACCCCTTTTTTGCACCAGCATCTGCAAAACAGGAGCAGGCACCGCAGGGTCTGCCCTGGAGTTGCATATCGCCGTTGTCTGGACTCGGATTGAAGTTTCTATTCATGTCCATCTAATTATCCGGTAGCCGACCTCCAATTACGAATGGGAATTGACGAGCTGAGGCGGATAATTGATGAAGGATTGAGTTACAGCCCACCAGCGCTTCAAATGACTGAAGAACACCATCATGGCAACCTGTAATCGGCTTAGGGTAGGGTTAGTCTTGATACTTTCTGGCTTGAATGTGGTCTAGATCATACGTTTTGTCCCATATTGTGTCCACAGACAGTAACGCAAGGCTGTCGTTTCAACTTTCACACAGAGTACAAGCCGACAGCAATTGTTCGTCCACCCGTGAACGACCTGCTTCCGTTTCAATGAGCGTCACAAATAGATTTGATTTGAACACACAAACTAACAAAGCGTCCCCAAATCTTTGTTTCGAAAGAGGCGGGGTTCTCGCCTAAAATTCAGGGGAAGCGACCTGGCCAGGCAACCTGCCCTGCACCATTATTACAATATTTGCTTCAGAACAGCACAGCTCCAACTTCTCGAGATTCAAATATGGCCTATTTAGCCCCATCGAGCGATGTCCAAGAAGATTAATCAATGTGAAAGCAAAGAGAAATGTACCTGCTTTTGTGCCTTCGAAGCTTTCGGCCGGGTTTGCCAAGCTTCGGGGCTAGAAGCAAGCTACGGGCTTCGGACGCTGAAGCGACAGGCTCTCCAAGCACTACCAGCCGTCCACCACCATTAATGCAGCCAATCCTAAGTGTAACTGTTAACATGCTGAAGGTCACATGTCCATGCCTCTCTCTTCCGGCAATAAGCTCGGGACCTTTGCTCTTTATTTTATCTCCCTGACTGCGATTCAGAGCACATACCTACAGGCCTTGTAAGCGAAGCCTGAAGACGGCTCGCTAAACACTAAAAATAAGCGAATATTCCTAATATTAGCCCCTACCAAAATTTGGGCTATTCTATGTGCAGTCTTATGATTTTCTATAATACATAACAAAAGAACGATTATTATTACACAAGTTAACCTAGCATTGCTTATATCCAAAGCTTAAAGCTACTTTGTTTGTTGTGCGGCCTGAATTAGTCGCAATTCCGTGCGTGAGGTGCCCCGTAATAATGACGCTACAGGCGGCCGCTACAGGCGGCCGCTTCAGGCCTGCCTTAGCCCCTAAAGGTGATGTGCATGCCGCAGTTAAGGCGATATGACACATTCTTTTTTTCTCTTTTAATTAAATACATAGGTAGACTTTATGAATACAACCACCCTTCAATGAAAATAATTCTCTTGTTTCATACCCGCTTGATCCCAAGTCTGACAGATGTGTTGCGAAGGGTACAGGTCGGAGAGTTAATTACGTCAGCCTAGTCTAAAATCAACGAGATCACAGTACAGTAGCAGCACATGACGTGTATTATGACACCCGAGAAATGGGGATGAACCCCTTCTCTGTGGAAGTCTGGAGGCTGCTGGGAACTGGGAAAGAGAATCTATTGCAATCTACGCCACAGCAGTGTCTAAAGTAGGTGAATCGCGTCGACCAGCAAGGCGAGGTAATCCAGGCAAGCAGTCTCTGTTGTTGAATCGTAGAAACCCCGATCAGGCCCATAACGCTTGCTTCGACTGCACAAATAGCCTTCTCGCTTAAAGTTCTTAGGTCGGCATTCCGTAGGAAGTCGTTAGATTTACCACGGAACTTGTTGACCATCATAAACCCACAGCTTTCCACCATGAGTCTCGCGGGATGAAGCATCGATAACCTTGATCAAGCCGCTAACACTCTCCTCGACGGTGATGGCAGCCTTCTCGTAACCAAACGCGTCGGCGCCGGCCTGACCAAGGTCAGTTTGAACCCACCTATAGACAGTCAATAGCAGATCTCGACATAACCTCTCTGACCTCTGCGAACTTACCCTGGGTCGACCGGGAAGGCACAAAGCTCGGGCTCCTCTTGGTGGATTGCCTTGGTAAGCCAGTGGAGGACAACCTTGGTTGGTGCATAGGCAGCATTCTGCATGGGAAGCATATTTCTGCGTGGCGTCAATACAAGCATATATATATGTTTATGGAATGGATGTTGCCCACTAGATCACAAAGTTAGCAAGCAGCACAGTCCAGATATTTAGGTGTACACTTACCGTGAGAAATGCAGCAGAGGAACCGATGCTCACCCACTTAGGGCTCTTGGACTTCTTCAATAAGGGCAGACTGGCTTGGTACAGCCAGATAATACCGTAGGTGTTAGGGATGGTGTGCTTTTGCATATCCTCGACCTTGACCTCGGAGACCTTGGGCCAGATGTACGCAATTCCAGCGTTGGCGATAACAATGTCAAGATGGTCGATACCGAGGGACGCGAGGTGCTTCACGGCGTCGGCAGGGTCAGTGGAGACGGTGGCATCGATCTTGATGACGTAAAGGGTGGTACCTTCAGCCTTAGGTAGGTCGAGGAGAGCCTTGGAGGTTGGGTGATTGGGGTCGCGGTTGCCGGCTATGATGGTGTGGTTTGGCTTGGCCAGGTAGAGCTCGGAGACCTTTACCAATACCTCTATTGGCACCGGTGATGAGGACGATGGTTGTCGCCATGGTTGTTTTTGGTGTTTTTGTTTGTTTGTATTTGCGTTTGCTGCTAGGATAGGAATGGCAGAGTCGCGTTGATATCAAGAGAGGTGTTTGGACAGGATGATGGAGGAGGAGGAGTGAATTGGTGAGGAGGTAAATGAACGAGAGTGGGTGAGAGTAAGGAGCCGCAGTGCTAGTGTTAGCGAAAGTGAAATTGAATTCGTGTTGGTTGGTGTTGATGTTGGTTGTAGATGGTTGGATGTTGGATGACAATTATTGATTGTTAGTGGATATGATTTGAAATCAACATCGCGAAATCGAGAAGGTGGACGCGAGGTAGCGTGCGTAACCTTCCTAACAGAGCAGTCGAAGTTGCAGTCAAGGGACGCGTTTTGACCCTTTTCGCATTAGTAAATGCTAGAAAAAGTGGTTTCTACGTCTCGGCGGTCTTTGGTCAAATGTCTGCATATTGATGGACAAGACACATGGCATTTATTCCAGTTGATTTTACTTTACATCTGAAATACCCCTGCTTCTGTGCTTATGTTTATATTACCACCCCACTATGTCGCCATGAGCTACTTATCTGCTGATCTGCTTATCCTGCAGATTCACGAAGTAATTTACAGTACGGTGCCATGGGAGTTCGTACAGGGTCCGTGTGGCCCTGCTTTATTGGCCAACCAACCATATTCTCTGATGCCAGCCGTAAATTTAAATTGGTCTGGTAGGCACAGATTGGTATCGAATTGCATAGAACTTTGCAAAACGGAAAGTCTTCAAATCAGCCCTCAGAGTGTTATACTCGGCTGCAAAGAACTCTTTCCTGAATTCATGCTGATTATCTCCAATGATATCTTACAATCCATCATGACATCAACCTTGCGGAGAACCACGTAGCAAATTCAAAACATCCTAGTGGCCGGGCTCCAGCTTGAGAACTTGAGAATGTTGGGGCCACTATCGATAGGCACACCTTTAGTGACTCGAGCCTATTAGATATTTCAGCGCGAATGCAAGATAATACATACCAGGAGAAACGGTGTCGATTACCCCTAGTCTTACAGTACGTCGGGTCGTCAGAATGCAGGGTCATACCGGAGCGAGTAAGCTCGATTAAGCTTATAGCAATCAATGACATTAGTATGACACGTACGACACAGAATCCTTGTCGTGCCTAATCCAGAGCTAAAAATACACTGGAGAGAACGAGGCTGACTGAAGATAGTGTAGTTGGCATCTAAAGCTGAACCCTATGCTTCTACGGGAAAGCGTCAACGGTTGTCCTCATAGGGTAACGCACATACTTAGCTAGTCTATTGCTACATAAACTGTACTCAGATTCCTGACTCCACCCCAGCCTTCCAGCCGCTGGGAACCAGATCGAGAGGCACGTATATTTACACTATCGGTCTGCTGCGGTACAATTGAGGAGCCATTCTTGACTTCTGGCACACCTCAAATCAGCGACATGGAAAATTTCAACCAACTCCAGAAGCCAACTGCCATCGTAGGCTTTGCGTGTCGACTGCCAGGTGGGAGCACCACTCCACATAAGCTTTGGGAGTTCCTTGAGCGATGAGGCATTGCTTCGAATAAAGTTCCAAAGTCCCGATTCAACATAAACGGCCACTGGGATGGATCTCACAAGCCACGGACTATGCGGCCACTTAGTGGAATGTTTCTCGAAGATATCGATCCAGCGGACTTTGGTGCTTTCTTTTTTGAGATTTCCCAGGCTGAAGCTATCTCGATGGATCCAAACCAACGTCACATGCTTGAAGTGGTCTATGAAGGTCTTGAAAATGCAGGCATTACACTCGAGAACTTAAATGGCGCTTCAGTAGGCTGTTTCGTGGGATCATTTACTTCTGGTCAGTAACATGGATGCTTTGAGCAACCTGAATATCGGACTGTCAGTTGCAAATTCAGAATACTCGCGCCGCGGTCGTCTCGAAGAAGCTAAGAGCTATTTTTCAAACTGCTCTGTGTATGATTCTGAGAGTGGTGCACTCCTCATGCAAATGTCTGGACTTCGTTTCGCTAAGCTAGATACTGGCTTAAAGCTAGATCCGCACACGTTGAACCGGATTGTTTGGAAACACGACATTACCTTTCTCACCCAAGATCAGCTGACCTATCTTCCAACGAACCTATCGGAAACGAAGATCGACATTATCATTGACTTGATCGCACACAAGAAGCCTGCTTTGAAGGTTCTTGAAATCAACCTCGACACGATTGATGATACATCTCTGTGGTTTGAGGCCGGCGATGCATCATCAAGAGCTGCCTATCTCGAGTATGATTTCACTTCCTCTAATGCTAAGAGCCTCATAGCGCCCAAACAAAACACGAGGCTCAGAGGAACTCTTCATTTGTATTGATGAACCCTACCAAAGAAGCATTCGGCCTGTCTCAGTTGGCTTACGACTTGGTTATAATAAAACTTGGGGAAAATACGGAGGTAGCAATAGACGAGCTGGCCGAAAAGCTCAAGCCATTTATCTCTGAAGAGGGTTACACACTCTTCTTGGAGCATGGAGACACCGCCACATCGGGTACTCAATCCAGTAGCGACGAAAATATAGCTCAACGCCAACAACACCTGGAAATTTTGACGAACCTCTTGTCCTTTCCCCAGGATCTCCTGCAGGCTCAACTAGCGAGTCTTCTGACTCCGAGGGATATCAAAAGGTTGAAGCTCACCTTCAATCTAAACTCGAGGCTCCAAATACACAGTCCCTGGAGTTTGGTGAGAATGCTACAGAAGAAGGGTACCTTTGGAGCCCCAGAGGGCTGCGACAACTCATCATGCAAAGATTCGGCTCAGTATTAGAGATTCCAGCCGGTGAGTGAATCTCAGCATACCTATCCAGCCCTGAAATTAGGCAGAGGAACAGTGAAGCCTCTCGCGAGCTCTGCGTTGCTCGCCTTGCCAAAGGCTCGCCAGCATTGACACCTTCTTTTAGGGCTGTCTTGCAGAATTCTGGGTGGAGGATTACTGAGCAGACGTACCCATTTTCGGACATCGCTCCGGGCAGCGTGGTTTTGATTCTTCATGAACTTTTTGCCCCTGTGCTAACAGAGGTCAGCTCTGAACAGTGGGAAGCACTCAAAACGCTCATCAGCTCAGGAAATAATCTTCTCTGGGTCACCAAGGGAGCGCAACACGAAGTAACCAACCCGGACAACGCTCTTGCTCACGGGCTGTTCCGTGTCATCCGCATGGAAGATGCGAATGCTAAGCTCACAACCCTGGATGTTCAATCAAGCACAAGTCCTGCGACAAGTTGGGCGATTGATATCCTCCTCAAATCGCTTTGGAGTGAGTGAAAGATCTAAGACATTCGTCGAGACCGAGTTCGCGGAGCGAGATGGCATTCTTTACGTCCATAGGGTCATTCCGGATGATCCAATAAACAACTTCAAGCGTGATGAGATAGAGGGCGCCGAGTCTGCTCTCAAGTATTTGCACGGTACAGAGACGGCAGTGGCGCTCAGAGCCGAGCGACTGGGCACTTTCCAGAGCCTCACATGGTGCGAGACAGATATCTCCGAAGTTTCAGTCGAGGCAAACAAACTGGAGGTCGAGGTCATGGCTGTGGGAGTGAACTTCAAGGATTTGGCCGTGACAATGGGCATTGTACCCGAGAATGAACACACGCTAGGATATGAAGCTGCCGGTGTTGTGAAGCGACTGGGCCCAGGAGTAACCAAATTTCAGGTTGGAGATCGTGTCTGATTCCTGAACAATGGTATCTATGCAAACCGTCTCCAGGTCCCGGTCGGACGTGTTCACGTTATCCCAAAAGCAATGGCATTTGAGGTATGTTTCTACCGTCACCAAGTTGGAAATGATTGTAATTCCACATACTGATAACTTTATAGGAAGCAGCTACTATTCCGTCAGTCTACTTGGCTTCTATCTACTCCTTGTTCGACATAGCCAATCTGAAGCAAGACCAGGTAATAACCTTTTCCATCTCCACCCTGTTCTTACATTTCCTGCAAGTCTTGATACAATTATTCTGCCAATCTTTTTATCTCGCATCAAAACTCCTGTATCTTTACTTCTTCACCAAACTTAAGCAACATGAAAGTCCCAGCAGGTATTGAATATTGCAACTCATTCGAATATGCTCTGCTGCTGCAAGACATCAAACTGACAAGCTAACAGTCTGTTCTCATCCACTCCGCGTTTTGGTGGAGTTGGAATTTCATGTATCCAGCTCGCTCAATATATGAATGCAGAGGTCAGTGAAATGCGAAAATGTTGCGCGAGAAGGCAATTGACAACGGAAGAGAAACGCAAATTTCTTGCCGACAGCTACGGCATTCCAGAGAATCGAATGTTTTCTTCCCGGACTACCAAGTTTGCGAAAGAAATTCTCCGCGAGACCAATGGTCGTGGTGTCGACGTGATTATTAACTCCCTTGTGGGAGAAATGCTTGATGAGTCGTGGAGAATTGTCGCGGATGGCGGTACGTTGGTCGAGATCGGAAAGAAAGATATTGTCGACCGAAACATGTTATCCATGGAGCCATTCGATCGGAACTGCTCGTTCGGAGCAATGGATTTCTCCTACACAAAAGATATCTCAGATGAGTTGATTGCAAAGTTTGTTTCCAAAAGCAAGCTTCAAGTTATATATGAACTAACCTCTTATTAGACTTCTGACACAAATTTTTGACTTAGTCCATGCAGGTCATATCAAGCCTATCCATCCAATCACTACCTTTGGGTTTGATGACGTTCCTTCGGCGTCGTCATGTATCCGCAGTGGACGCCACATTGGTAAAGTTGTCATTTCAAATGGAGATAAGAGCGATGTGCAGGTCCCAATCAGGCCGGCATTGTCCAAACTTGCCCTTCAGTCTGATGCATCTTATCTCATTGTTGGTGGCCTGAAAGGTCTCTGCGGAAATTTGGCTATTCACATGTCACAACACGGTGCGAGGCACATTATTGTCATCTCCAGAAGTGGTCTTAGCAATGAAGCGTCAAAAAAGACTGTGATGAACTGCTTGGCGTATGGACGCGAGATTCGTGAGGCCAAGGGCGATGTTACCGACGTAAAATTCTTGCGAAGCGTGTTCAAAGAGGCGTCGCCAGGAATTGCCGGTGTCATTCGGGGAGCTATGATTCTCAGAGTAAGTCCCAACGTCCTTCAAACTGTGCTCACAATCGCTGAAGATAGTAATGTAGGACAAACCATACGAGACAATGACGCTGGAGGAATACCACGCCGCAATTTACGGGAAGATCAAGGGGACTTGGAGTCTACATCAAGTGTCTTAAGAGCAGACGCAGCCGCTTGACTTTTTCACCTTGCTCTCGAATATCTCTGGCATTGTTGGCAAAAAGGGACAGCCGAACTATTCTGCAGCCAACACCTTCCTCGGTGCTTTTGCCAAGTACCGCCAGTCAATGGGTCGTCGAGCTAATGCGGTTGACCTTGGTCTGATTGAAGACGTCGGCCACGTGGCCGAACAAGGTGGCATGGATAGTCACTTCGATAAGATACAGTGGACTCCAATCATGGAAGGGACATTGAGGAAGATATTGACCTACTCAATCCTTCAGCAAACGGCACCTATGAACGCGATCAGCAGCGCGCAATGGATCACTGGCATCGGCTTCCCACTCCCGGACGACTCGGATTTGATCCGAGAAGCGAGATTTGGACACCTCTTTGCCCAAAGCGCGTCGAGCGGGGCAGGCAAGGAGGCCAGCCAGGGTGACCAGACAATTCGCGGTTTCCTCTCGGGATAGAGCTGATGGCAGCACAATTCACGAAGATTCTGCGGCTTGAGACAGAGATGGAACCTGGCTAGTCGCTGATGGCATACGGACTTGATTCGTTGGCGGCGGTTGAGCTGCGGAACTGGGTCCGAATGGAGCTTGGAGTTGAACTTACGACACTTGACATCACGAACGCGAGTTCACTCATTAAACTCTGCGAGAAGTTGGTTTCGAAGTTACCATAGCCTGACGCTACTGCTTAGCCGACTCAACATTCAGTGTCCTCAATTGCCAGCAACCAATCTGGCAAAATTTGACGGATTTACGACATTTGTTTCGGTAGTGTGATAAATATGGCCGAAATGAAAGCATTCGACCATAAAAAGTGGATTATGAAAGTCCAAGCAGGATTGGGAAATTGACAAACTGGGTTCGCTTACGATTATTGACGTTGTTAGGAGTTCAAGGAAGAGTACCGATTTCTCCTTTCAGTTCGAATTAGAGTAGAATATCTGTTCTTGAATTTATTTTGGCATTAACCCTCCTTAGCGAGCCCCCTGAGCTTGGCGAGCTGGACGGGAATCACATTTGAGCTCATACTTCTACGTTCGAGCTTCACGTAAAAGAAATAGCATCTAGACTTCTTGCTGGTGCTTTACAGGGCTCTGGCTATTTTTGGGCCGCCAATCTGCACCCACGGCGGTAGTATCGAAATGGAAGGAGCGCTGCCCAAGAAGAGAGAATTACAACCTGTGAAGTTGGCTAGGCTATCTCTATATCCACTCGGGTACCACACAAAACTCCACGATACCTACAGAATTCGCAATTGATGCTAGCCCCTAGACCCCTCGTGCATGAACGTACAATACATGCTACAACGTTTGCTTACCTCGGCACTTCGACCTATCGACAGAAGGCGTCTCGGCACATGCATTGAGATAAGGCGTGGCTGCATAAGTAACAAGTCGCTCATCGGACAGACCGTCCCTCCATCTTACAAAATCCCGCTAGATAAGAGCCAAAGGATCTCCGGCGTCGCTGCTGGCCCAATAGCCTCGAGCCATGTCCCAAGTTAAGCCTTATGGCGCAATTGCACAAGAAGAGCGCGAACAAACACGAAAGTATTAGAGTTTAGGCATAATACGCCTCCCTCCCGCGCCTCTTGCCTGCATCCAGCCATCGGCGACTGACGCAATACTGAGCCAACGGAGGACCTAGACATTTTCTCGGTCTCCGCCTATTCTGAGAAGCTCTCACCAACCCGCGCGCCTCCAGCTTCCTACGCTACCAACATTGGTACTACAGGCCCCAAGATACAGGTGAAGAATCAAGCCAGAGTCGCACATCGACCCTCGAGTCGAGCAACGACAGTGAAAAAGGACACGATTTAACAAAAGATCTATGCCGTTCGTTCAGTAGTCCATCTGACGTGAGATTAAGAGCTGGCAACTCATAGCGGAATAGTGCCCCGTACTACAGTAGCGCATGTACTAGTGCCCGTGCTAGTGCCCGTTGCTCTATCCGGACAAGATAGAGGGGCAGCCACATGCAGGGCTCCGGAACTGAGGTTGCGTTGCAAAGGAACCACAAGCACGTTGACCCGTGCTAGTACCCTTCGATCTGTCCGGACAAGATAAAGAGCGCTATACTATAACATGCTTGCTCTGGAGGGTGAGGTTACAGTGAAAGGAACCGTGAGCACGTCGACATGGGATACGACGGCCCGGCGACGGATCACGTGGCGCGTCAGCGCCTCCTACGGAATATCCTCCGCCATCAAGGTTCAGGCCATTCCATCTTCTTCGTCCTGGCAAGAACAAGCATGGAGATAGAAGCCAATATCCAGATCACCTTGCCTACTGACTTGACCGAGCGTCGGCGCCTACAAAATCGAATCGCACAGCGCAAGTTTCGTCGTAAGCCTCAGCTTCCACTCTTGTCTGATTGCTCTGACGACTGAACTGATCATCTTGTCCGCTGTAGAGAAAAAGGAGCAATTACTTCTTTCCAATGCTGCCCAAAACGACACGCCTTCCACTTCTTCCTCCAGTTCCATCGCAGCCTCGGCCCAGAGCACGTCGTCACAATTCCAGCCAATATCTGCAAACACGGGGATGAGTACTTCCCACATTGACCAGACCGATGCCTCTTACCACGCCATTACTCGTAGTCCCAGCTTGGACGATGTCAATTTATGGGACCTTAATACCATCGACAGCTTAGCCTTGTTATCGGGTGCCAACACCTTGGACGTGGACCTTACCCCTCCGAGCACCGCTCAGTCTTCGCTAGCCAGCACCACGACACTGAACCACTTCCTCAACTACAACAGGAATAGTGAAGCCTTGCCCCCCTATCCTGTTCTTACTCCCAACAATGATTACAGCTTGTCTCAACCCCATAGCTCAGCCCAACGAGCAACCTCACTCATACCACCCGTGGAGGGCGGATGGCTCACCCCCCTACACATCGCAGCTCAGAAAGGCCACGACCGGATAGTACGAGTATTGATACAACGCAACGTGGACTGTAATGAAAAGGACAGCGATGGACGAACTCCATTGATATACGCTGTGATCGAAGATCATCAAGCAGTGGTCTGCTCGCTGCTCGCCCACGGTGCCCGTATCAATGAAGTAGATTGCGAGCAGAGGTCAGCTCTTCATTGGGCAGTTCTCTATCGGCGAGAGAGAGTGCTCAAGATCCTTCTGGAACACTATTCTGAAAAGGAGAGGGAGCTGGACATCAATGGCTATAATAACGCGGGTTGGACACCACTCCACATGGCTATCGAGAGGGATTTTGAGTCAGGAGTTCTCATGTTGCTTCAATACGGAGCGAACCTCCAATCCAAGGCACGCAAAAGCCCTCTCAATGCGAGGACACCGTGACTCCACACCGACGGACTACGGTGGCAGAGGCGCGAATGCGTAGTATTGGCTTGTCACTCGTGAGAGTATCAAATGTGGCGCAACGTGCCTGGGATACCACCGAATAACATGAATGATAGCGTTAGCGAGGAAACCCTAAGTCGCACGCAACTCCCCATCAGTGGGCGTCATTTCCTTCAGACAAGCGATTGAAACAGCATCATGGTGGGAGAAGCTTTCAGATGCAAGCCTCAGTCCTTTTCCACTGTTATTGGAAGTTATGGGATACTTCTTGACCGCATTCTCATATATCGAGTACAGTCATGCTATGAAGAAATAGTGCAAGGCGTTGAGGTCCGATTTCAGAATTGAGATTTGCAGCCACTGATTAGAATGAGGGGACGAGAAAGTGAATAAGGAGTATCGGAAAAGAAAGATAGATAGACAACATTAGAATACAGTGGATTATACCCTTCTCCCAACGACTTTTGGGGATATTGAAGGTTTCTAAGCTTTAAATCAACCTACCCTATCACCTCTTTTATTACTTTTTTAAAAACAGAATTGTAAGAAGGATATCTAGATTAACTCATCCCCAGCTAAGCCCATTACAAGCGAAAAGTACTTTGACTATCAGGGCTAAAAAAATTTAATGGTTGAAGCCCTGAAATTATAGAGACAAAAAGCCTATAATACGCCACATTTATAGTGCTACAAGGCCAAAAAATGGTTTACAATCCAACGAAAGAGATTTTTCAAATCAAAAGGAGGTCGAATTTATACATATAATAAGAATACCTGCTCATAAATTTCAGCCCTCCTGCTTCTCACGCACCGATCATCTTCACAATATCAATTCCGCGCCGTTAAGCTTTTCCAGACTTAGAATTGGCGCAATCCAGCTTGACAGAAGAGCGCATCCCGCCAATGCAATACCCACCGCGAACGTGGCTGGGATTCCCGAAGAGCTCGACATAACGTACGTTTATGAGACGAACGGAGACTCTAACTACTACGATCACTTGGCCCGCTACACCCCTGATCTGCCATTCGGAGACTACTCGACAAACTCGGTTCTTGGAGGGCGCTTGATACCACGGGCGACTGCAAAACAATTTGACAGACTTACTTGTTACTTTCCGGAATATCACTAGGACCGCAACACGCCAATTTCGAACTAACGGGATAGCATCCAATGTGACCCATGCGCGGGTTGGAAACACCGCAGGCTCCAACGCTGTGCTTTTCGCGCGGTTAGACTCTCTTTACTGGCTGAACATGGACGTCTACTTTGACCCAGCAGGTCTGGTGGATGTGATTCACGAACTGCAGGCGCAAATGAATGACAACCAAGATCAGCTCAAGTTGCTGACACCAGGTGGGGGCGCGTATATGAATGAAGGCACTTTCGACAATCCGGATTGGAAAAGGGATTATTATGGAACCAACTATGGGAAGCTGTTAGATATTAAGAAGAAGTATGACCCGAGCTTTATTCTCCACGGGCTGGCGTCAGTTGGAAGTGATCACTGGGTAGCTACGTCAGATGGAAGATTGTGCAAAGTTTCTAAGAAACTGTAAAATGTGACAATAATAGAATGCTTTCATTTAAATACAAAAACCCAGTTACTTTTACCAATTTAACTTTCTCATTTTCATTCTTCAAAAGCCCTCGTTGTATCAATTGATTGAGAAGTGGATAGAAAGATTTGGGGTTGCCTGGTTCCAAAGTCACACCTGACCGAAAAGGGGAATTTTGAGGTTCAATTCTTGAATTGCCTCTAGAAAACTGCGGTGAAGACCTGGAGTTTGTCTGTCACAGAACATTAACATGCACTCGAGATTGGGGGAGGTATTTCTGTTCCGATGAGGTGAAGCAAAGGAAAGAAGACTGTCTCCTGTTGCATCAGTTGCATCAAACCATCCATTCTAAGCGAGCTCCTTGCTAACATGATATTTTCAGACTTCCGAGGTCTATATGTTGCCGAACGAAAAAGTATCAAACATGACGAAGATGACCTGAATCTCTTTACGACATGTTGAATATTGGGTTAAATTATCACCGGTTCCCTTGCCCAACAGTGAGGACAAAATTCGACTGTCAATTTGGCATCCAGCGACATATCCCCAGCTAGGAGTGATGCGAGTCCGCCCAACAGCACTGATTGGTAGTCCCAAAACCTCCGCCAATAATCGGATTGTGAAAACCCCATCCAAATCCAAACTTCTCCATCCTAATCTTCATTGGATCCCCTGATCTTCGTACTAGCCCTTTCCACCAGCCATGTGCCACCTAAGCGAGACACTCAGGGGGCGAACAGAAAACCAGCGTCAAACTCCCCTCATGTGGCAGCCACGTGTCTTACATGCACGGAATAAATAAATACTAGGAGCCTCCCCTCCCCTCCCTCGAACATCGTTTCAACACGTTCACCGCACTCGACGTTTGGCATAAAGTGCAAGTGCACTCTTGCAGGTTTTGCATAAATTTCGATGCGAGATGGGATGAAATGGTGGCGTCCGCATTGCGTGCTACAGTAAAACTCCCGCTCGGATCAATTGTTCAAAGCGGGAGTGGGTGAGGCTTTGTGTTTCACTTGTTGCTGATCTGTGATTTTTTGTCTGATGGAATTGGCGGCGGCTCTGGCGGTCGTGTTGTTGAGTTGACACATTTATGTGTCTGAGCTCAATACGCAGCACTCAGCTGAAGTTTATGTTTCTGTCTCATGGTATTGCACCCTGGTGGAATTCGGCTGAGTTTTGAGCTTCTCTTTTTTTCCTTCAGGATGGTTACGGTGTTGGTCGTCAAGAGCTGTATAAAAATGCTAGCTGCCTGTATCAATTACCATCTAAGCTTCTCGTACTCCGGTAATGTTGCAGCATCATATTTGTCAAGTTTGATTCCTTACTCGGTACATATGGTTACTTCATTACCAAAGACAGGCCTATTCGGAAGTACATCTACCAAGTGATTGGCCTCGCTAAATGTATCATCTAACTTCCCTTACTGGCTCTATCAAGTACATGATTGTTCGCAATCTCTACCTCTATTCCAACCCAAGACAGCCTTCGCGTTACACTCACTGGGATCTCTGACTCCTACCTGGGTTCTAAACTTCACGATTTCTAAATATGCAACTGCTGCATCTCTGCATAGACCACCTGCAAGCCCATCGCGCTCAGACCAACAACATTTCGAAATCGTCAAAACCACCTGTTCCAGAGTTTCTATCGCATGATTCGAATCTTTTCAGCTCCCCGGCGCAAAAAACCACACATACGAGAACAGCTGCACTCCAATCCAGCGATCACAAACCCCAAGCGTCTCAGCCGATTAAGCCACTTAACTTCACTTCTTTCCATCACCTCACCTCCCCTCCCCTCCAAAATCCCAAGCTCTCCCTCCATATCAACTATCCAACCACCAACTCAAAGAGCCGGGGGACAACACAAGATCTCGGCAGTCCTTCCTAATCATAAGCCGAAGTCTCGTCTCTCAGCAGGCTTGACCAGGACGAAATCATCCGAACTCTCGCAGCTGGGTTTCATGCGGCGTCTGATGTGTGATCCAGGGTTAATTATCAAGATGCTGCAAATACGGCTGGAATATTGACATCTTGTCTTGTCCGTTGCGGTCTTGGGGGGTCTTAGGTGGGGTGATATCCGGGGACGGGGATTGGCTTTTCCGACTATGTCTTGCAAGGCCATTGGATGCTTGTGGGTTTTGGCATTCCTGAGTTGGTCGATGCCTGTATAGGTGTTCGTACCCGGTCGCTCGAACGATGAAGAGGGAGGATATAATACTCGCGATACACGCAATCCGTCCCTTAGTTGCAAAATTGGTGTTTTAGGCGTGGGTGAGGAAAAGTTCATAGCGAGATGAAGAAGGCTCTTCAGGAAATGAAGCAGTGTTGGAGGACAGAAGCCATATCATCCATCGAGCATGAAATAGGAACCTTCCACGATAACCCTTCAATATTAGTTATGGTATGTGGGGGGTAGTTAATGTTTAATAGAGATGGTGGAGAAAAGCCTTGCGGTTTGTACTGGTCGAGAAACGTCACGAGGGCAACTATCTTACTGTGTGATCCTCACGTCTTTGGGGTATTCTCCACCTCCTATCATTTATAGACAATCTAGAACGTACAACTTATTTGTATTTCTTCAAAACATAGTGTGGTATCTGTGTCAGTCAAGAAATCGATTTCAGGAGGTCTGGAGTGTAGCTAAAGCCAACAATATAATTGATCATAGATGGTGCAGCCACAGTTCCCGAAATCAATTACCTAGGCAAGATCCTAGAAAGTCCAGGTGCTTTTTTCAATAGTTCCGTCAGTTAAATCTCCATGGAACGTGGTTGGTCTCGGTGAATTATTTTGTTTGTAAGTTGTCAGACCGTGAGTTTATACCCTACAGGTGAGCCAAATGTTGGTTTCTGTATGCTACACTCTCAATCTCTTGACCAGCGCCAGGACTCAGTTCAGAGGTCCAAGACCTCACATTAATGCAGCCAAAATACCAAAACCTCCAGCAAGAACAGCCCCGAGTCCACCAACATGTACACCAGCTTCGGCACCAGCAGTAGAAGACGAACTACCTTGAGTTGTAGACGTAGAAGTCGCCAGGATAGATTCTGTAGCTGCTGTTATAGTGGTAGACGTAGAAATCGCCAGGATAGATTCTGTTGCTGCTGTTGTAGTGGTAGCCGTAGCCTCCGTCACCGATGTTGTCACAGGAATATTACCCTCCGAAGTCGTACCATCATTCGTCAACACCCGCGAGTAAGGCGTATGTGAGCCGGTAATTGAGCATTCGGATGACATCCAGCCAGACCAAGCCACCGATTGATCGGGACAAAAGGAATTCAAGCAGCTCCTAGTTTGGTTTTAGCAGGAGCCTTTCTTTTCGCCTAAAAAAACTCACTTCGCCACTGTCTTGTACCAAGAACACGTCGGTTTACCACAGGCGGCGACTAAACATTTCTTGAATACGCTGCTGTAATGCTCATCCTCACACGAATTCAATGCACTAGGAATTTTATTGGTCATTATTTAAATCTTTTGGGAGTTGTGGTGTTACATACGATACAGATGCCGCATCCAACACGGGGCATGCCGTCACTTCGGGTCCTAGAACTTTGCTGAAATCGATTGTCACAGTTGCTAGATCCTGAGATGACGCAGAAATCGAGAATAGCAGTGTAATGAGGATAAAAGTGGTGCGCATTTTGATTGCGTTTAAGATCATCTAACCGTTCCAAAGTGAATGTCCGCGTTGTCAAACCTTAAGGAGGTGCGGACAAGAAAAACCGGGATCAAAAGTGACAGGCGGAATATATAGGCTCCATAATATCTTTCAGCTGCATTCTCCATCGTCGCGCGCTACCCCAAATACATTTTGACGCCAAACGGCATCATCCGACTGAGATTTGTCTCAAAATATCGCGATGTTCTTGGGGGTACTGTACAGTTGAGGAATGGGTGCTCGCGAATGTGACGCTTTACGAATTACAACTTCAAGATTGGACAGGGCTTGATAGGGTCAAGCCTTTATGTCTCTGCCCTAAACCTCTGATTGGATCTCGAAAATTGACGGCACCAAGCGTACGGATCTTTCCAGGACGGTTTGTCGCTTGCATAACAAATTTGGAATTGATTGGTCCGAGGTATGAGTCTCAAAATATCAACCTCAAAGAAAGGTGGAGGCTGAAGCGCAGCTGGTTCCTTCGCCAAGGCTATGCTAGATCTACGTGGCACACCTTCGGCCTTGCACTAACGAAAAGAAATTATGTAAAAACTATTCCGCACGTTCAAAATTTATCATTACTCAGAATCTACTTCTCGCTTAATCAAGCGCCTAGACTGGGTTCTTTCTCCACCTCCTCCGTCCAACTGATGTTAAGTAGACGCCCGCTAACACTACGTCCAAGATCCCCGCACCAGGATCGAGCTTCTTCTTGAGGAATAGACAGGAAAACAAAATTCAAAAGTAAGGGTATCTAGCTATGGATGGGGAATATTTCTCACCTAAATTGGGTGGGGTTTATTCTTTGAGACTCATCCTGGCAGAGGCAGGCTGGGGAGCTTCGGAGGCGGTCGATGAGAAGGGACGGGGGTTTTTGATAGTGAGGAATACGAAACGAAATAGGTCTTTGAGACGCCGATGCCTCGACTGAGGGAGGGATCCCATGGTTGCTGAATTGTTGGGCTTATCAGTGAGATGCTTGGGCGTGAAGCCTCAAGAATTGGCTGAGTATGGCGAAGACCAAATATACAGCAGTATTCCTCCAAATATTTCGATCCATCGGAAGCCGAGTAAAGGATTCGAAGGCTATGGAGTTGGACTCCGCGTGGACCTAGATGGCAACCCGGAATCCCGCATTTAAAACGCCACATCAGATTGAGCAAGCAAACACTGGTTTGAGAAGCAATACAGAGAGATGGGAGTGATATGAACGCAATATATTGCCCAATGATTGACTTCTGCGTTGTAAACCCAAATGATGTGTCTCATTGACCGCATGCCTCCCTGTGTTGACCAATCTCGCTATGCTAATGTCCTCAACTCGTGCCTAAACAAGCTCCCTCCTCTTCAACTCCACAAACTGCCCCAACACACTCTCAACCGCCTCCCTATAACTCTTCAACTTCCCAAATACCTCCTCCGTAGCACTCGAATCCACAATCTGGTACGCATTCCCCGTAGTCCCACCAAGCGGCAAGATGCCCTCCTCCACCGCATCCGCAAACTTCTCCCTCGCAACCAGCAGCGCATCTTCAAAAACAACTTTCCCCCCAACATCACTCTGCAGCAAAAACCCTCTGTTCCCCACCACCTTCTCTGTATCCAAGGCCCCAACATGCGCTCGCGCTACATCGTCAATATGCGTAATCATAGCCGGTTTCTTGCCCTCATTCTTAACGCCGAGGACGATAGAAAGTGGGACTGCGTTGGTGCTTTTCAGTAGCTCTTCCGAGCGGGTGATGAGTTCGGAGCGACCGATCACGAAACCGGGCATGATGTTTACGATTGTGAAATGAGGGGAGGAGGTGTTGATGAAGGTGTCTGTGGCGTGAAGGGAGAGGGCTTTGGAGTTGAAGTAGGCCTCTGCTGCGGTGCCCCAGGGGGCGGAGGGGAGCGGGTTGCGGCGGGTGAGGGGGGTGTAGATTGTTGATGGGTCCCCTACCATTAGGGCGGGTGCGTCCATGAGGGCTACGACTGAGGAGGTTATTACGACGCGGGTGATGGTGGGGTGGAGGAGAGCGGAGTTGAGGATTGAGGTTGTGCCGTTGAGGGCTGGGAGGATGATGTCTTTTTCTGGGTCTTCGGTCTGGGATGGTTGTTAGTATGATTCTCTCATCTCATCTCGTCTCCTGACCTCTCCTCTACAGACAAAATACACAGTTCTCCCCAGGTCGTTTGAATCGGAATGGATAATGATGATGGAAATACGTACAGGCGCAGGCAAAGGACTAGCGATATGCAAAACCCCAACTACATCTTTCAACGCCTCATCAAAAGCTCCCTTGATAGTGATATCCGGCACGACAACAAACTCAACAACGCCTTTCTCAACGAATGGAGCAATGAGGACATGTGATTTGAGAGTCTCGATTTGAGCTGCTTTGCGCACTGAGATGCACACTTTGTAGCCGGCTTGGAGAGCTTTGGTTAGGACGGCGAATCCGACGAAACCTGTTGCGCCTGTAATCTGGGCGGTGTTAGTGTTAAGATAGAATAGGTAGAGGGAGAGGAGGGGACGTACGAAGATGAGTTCTCCTGCCATGGTGGTTGTGTTTGGCGGTGGAGTTTTGGAAGTGAAAATACTGGTTGATAAGAAGGAGAATAGAAAATCCAGTGGAAAAATAGCAGAGTATTGAAAAGCGAATCTCCTCAAGGTAATGAAGTAGAAGTACAGATACGGAACCTCACTCACCAGCGTCCCCCTCAATATATACTTCCCTCTCCCAACCCTGTCCACTCCCAACAGATCTCGTCCTCCTTCTCCCACCGTCCAAGACCTGCAAGCTACACTATCACAAAGCCATAACCCCCTCAAAGATCCGACTTACGTACACAACTCGATACATTCTGAGCCAACAAACATGCTCGCTCCCAAAAGAAGACATCGCCAAACCCATTTGTCAGCTATTTACTTTCCACTATTTAGGAATTGTGCGCGGTCGTGATCAGTAATCGGGAATGCGGACTTCGCTTCAGGCCTTGGCGATGCAGGTTGTGATGCCTTGATTGGGGAGAATGGCCGTATGAGGCGGATGCCGTGCCTGTCGTTATTCAGCATGTCTGCGTGGTGGATTTAAAGGTTGATGCATTGATGCGTTAGGCCGCGGCACGTACTTGTGCGAGGGGTTCATAAGCGGGTGTTGGAGATTTGGGTTGACCGACTTCGGCGTAGGACATGGAAGGTGTTAGTCGGGGAAGGGTTTTGAGTTGAAAGATTGTAGGACGCCATCTTCGAGTTCTTCGAAATAGCCTGGACATGCCAAATTCATATGTGCTCTCTAGTCCTGGGCTTTCGCGGCTACCACATAACTAAGTACCGAAAATTGTCCAGAAATTCGGAATCTCCTGGATACTGGCGACATTTGAGTCACCGAAAAGACTACCGATATTGAACAAAAGCCAAGCACTGAGAATAATTCGGACTTTAACAATCCAAGCACCGAACAGAACTCAGGCATTGAGCACGTCGCTGGGACGTTGTTGACAGCCTCGCTAGCCGCGCTATCCTGACTACATCTCCAGCGGAAGGGCTCTTGCGAGCATTTGACCGCGACGACGGGAGAATCACACGAATAAGATCACTGCTCTCTGACCATTCGTACGAATTAGAGCCCAAAGAGAAGTTGTGCTAAGGCACTTGCCAGAACCAGAACTAACAGCAGGACCACCAACCCACGCATCCAAACAATGCACAACCAGAGCGATAAACAGAACGTAAATATTCATTTCTCGACCAGGATATCATCTTACACCTCTCCTCCGTTTATTCCACGCTTTGAACTCCTTCACAGCACCCATCACAAGCGGGACAGCCACGGGTCCCAACAGTGGCAGGTAGACGGCCACTTTATGCTCGTCAGGGAAATACACCTGTCCAACCATACTCTTCTCAAAAAAAGCTTTCTCGGCTGCTTCTTCTCCAATCCTGGCGTTCTCCAGCCCTTCCTTCCCACCTAGACCGTCACATGCTTTCCGGAGGTGTTCGATGGTGGTGTATACGCCGTCTGCGACGCTGCGGGGGATACTGATACTGGGTAGTGCGAGCGTGAGACGTGCGAGACTGCCCATTGTCCCGCTGGCCTTTAGAAGGAGACCGGCGCTGCGAACGCGGACGAGAGTCATTAGACGGAGGGGAAGAGATCCTGTCTCTGGAGCTCCGAGGAGTGACATGAGTTGGTTGGAGAAGATCAACATGGCAGGTCGGAGATCTGAAATGTCAGATTGGATGACTACTCCTCCCCATTGTGGAATCAGCCAGCTCTTGCCTCCGCCTTCGACTTCCATGTCTCCTACGTAGACGATAAAGTTGACTGTTGGGGCTCCACCAATGCTGGGACTTAGAGGCCATTCAGCGGCGTTGATGAACCCGCTGAGATCTTCTTTCTTGAGAACATTTCCACCGACGCCTGGAGTGGCATAAAGTTGGACTTGCGTGTCGATTGTGAAGTTGCTGATCGCCGAGAAGCTCTCTAGCAATGGCTTCATGTGCTCTTCCAATGCTGCCTCAATGTCCCAAGATGAGGGGACCGCGGTAGGCGTAAAGAGTGAGAATGTAAGATGGTATGTCCGGGAGTACTTCATGGATCTCGTAGTCCATTTCGCTAGAGATTCTGCCACTTCTGGAGCCAATGCCTTGGGACTCCGCTCTGGCGGAGCAGAACTTGTAGATAATAGGTATGCAATCATTGCTTGCTCCTCCGCGAATAGTCCTCTCAATGTATTCGCAATGTAGTTCCCTAGTGACGAAGAAGAGGAAGAACTTGATGGTACTTGATTCGGTGTATATTGGATATCGAGGATTGGAGCATAGGATTGTAGATCTGCCTCTGTAGTTGCTCCAGGAAGAAGTCTGATAGTCAAAGCTACCTCCTCGTCTGAACCAGCGGACACTCCAGTAGTTTCAACTGAAGTGTTTGTGGGTGGTGAGAGTTGAAGGCGAAGATGATGCGCCGAGAAATCATTCAAATCGTCCAGCGCATGTTGTGTCGTTCGCAAAAGATGCTGAGCTTCATGATCTTGTAAGGAATCCGCTTCTATTGATATGCGTAATGGGAAAACTGGTCGACAAGCCTATAGAGGTCAGAATTGAGTTGATGCGCAGTGAAGCTTGAATCTGTACCCTCCCATCTGCCCAATCCATCATCTGATCCAACGGTAGATTTTCCCTGTGTATCGTAGTCGTTTTCCACCATATTGGCAGACCAACAAATATAATCGTAGCCCAGAATGACACAATGACCCAAGTCCGTAGCCTTATGCTCTCCTGCGATTCAGGGGGCGCTTGCTTCTTCGACGCGATGCTCACGGCATTGGCAGGCGCCTCGTCGGATTTGGGAGTTCCATTCTTCCTATCACCTCGAGCTCCAGCTTTGGTCGCGATAGGAGCTTGTGATGATGTCGGCATGGTGGAGTTGTTGATTGTCGCATGTGTTTGGTGCCAGATATCAATATTTTGAGATGGTAGGGAGACGCGGAGTTTCCGGGGGCCGATGGTTCGCGACCGGGAAGCTGTGGGGCAGGTTTAGGGGAAGGCTGCGGCCCAGCCTCGTCTTCTTAGGCCGCTGGGTAGCCTTTAAGGGTGGCTGCACATCAAACTCGAATAGCAACGGAATGGAGAGGAAATCCTTTCCAAAAAGCGATAGAATGGAAATAGAGGCAAGATGGAATTCGTGTGAAACAGCCATAGGATTCAAATGATAGGATCCTTGAGATCCTGCTTCATGACCTACTGCATGATCCATCCTGTTCGCAAGACTTCCTCCCCTTCGCTTCCTTCTCCCGTGTCTCTCTCTGCACATTTGTCGATCAGATCCGCAGCCACTCCGTCATAGTAGAAAGCATAACATCATCAGACAGATTAATGAAACACGTGTGCTTTTCATTATAATCTCTCGGTACCTACCAGGTAGGTAGGTAGATGTCGTCGGAAAAGCTAAATTCAAGAACCCTCCCCTCCTCACTCGGCAACTTCGAGATTACCCCTTTTAGACATCAATATTGACCCAAGCCCCCCAAGCCAGGCCATCAATCAATTACCCCGCGAATATTCCTAGCCCGACTCCCCGTTCTCCGGGCCGTTAGCGAATAATAATGTGGAGTTAGTGCCACTTCGCGTCTTGACACCCCCTTAGGGATTGTCCTTGCATCTGAGCCGAGGCACGCCTCACATCAACCATCAGCTTATGCCACGGAGAGGGATGGGAGGGATGGGGAGGTAGATCTATCTATCTGACCTAGTATTGACCATACATGCATGGCCTTGACGCGCAGTCATCTTCGTCTTCTCATTATCTCTCTCCTTTAATCTCTCCTTCCCTTTGTTGTCGTGAACTTCTCCAGTCTTTGCAGGTGAAGAGATAGCAAGGAGCAATACCTCTGACGTCCTCTCCTTCACCCTGCCATACCCACGACGCAGTCCCAAGAAGCATTTCCGAAGATAACGAGACAATAAGCGTCATCATGCCAGGTTTGACAGATGCCCTTTCGATATGGAGTTTTACTGACAATCAATGTCCAGTCCCTTTGGCTCTCGCAGCTCCAGCTGCCCTGGCAGGTCTGGGGTACATCAATGCTAGAACCGGCTTGAGCTACGACTGGAGATTGCTAGGCAGTGCAGTAGGAGCTCAAATCCGAGGAGCGATCCGGGAAAAGAAGGACAGACTGAGCACATTCTACCTGCTCGAAGCTCACGCCTTGGGCAAGCAAGCCAATCACCCCCTTCTCATCTTCGAAGGGCGATCGTGGACATACAAGGAAGTCTACGATACGGCACTGAAGTACGGGCAATGGCTGAAGACAGTCCATGGCATCAAACCCAAGGAGATCGTGGCTATGGATTTCATGAACTCGGATAAATTCATCTTCGTCTGGTTGGGCTTGTGGGCCATTGGTGCTAAGCCGGCGTTCATCAACTACAATCTCAGCGGGAAGGCTTTGGCACATTGTATTCGGGTGGCTAAGGCCAACCTGGTACTGGTCGATCCTCAAGTCAGCGAGAATGTCAGTCAAGAAGTCCGAGATGAGCTCTCACAAATTCGCTTCGAGGTGTTTACACCTGAAATCGAAGCTAGGATCGCAACCATGGAAGCAAAACGGGAACCCGACTCTGCAAGAAGCGAGGATAAGATCCAGAACCTAGCTATCGTCATCTTCACAAGCGGAACTACCGGTCTTCCCAAAGGAGCAATCGTTAGTTGGCGCAAGATAATAGTTGGAAGTGGTCTCGTCCCCGGATGGATGTCATTCACCAAGAACGACGTCTTCTACACCGTAAGTCCACACCCCTCACTCGCATCCTCATCTAACATAACACAGAGCATGCCACTCTACCACTCCTCCGCCAGCGTTCTTGGCTTCTGCACCTCCGTAACAGCAGGCGCGACGTTCTCTCTCGGCAAGAAATTCTCCACCAAATCCTTCTGGCAAGAAGTCCGCTCTACAAACGCAACAACAATCCAATACGTCGGCGAAACCTGTCGATACCTCCTCTCTGCACCTCCCCAGATCGACCCGATCACAGGCGAAAATCTCGACAGAAAGAACAAAGTCCGTCTCGCATTCGGCAACGGTCTCCGCCCCGACATCTGGAACCGGTTCAAAGAGCGCTTCGGCATCGAAGCCATCGCCGAGTTCTACACCGCTACGGAAAGCACGTCCGCGAGCTGGAACTACAGCCGCAACGATTTCTCCAAAGGCGCAGTCGGACGGATCGGGACCTTCGGATCTCTTATATTCGGCGGTGGTGCCATCATGGTTGAATTAGATTGGGATACCGAACAGCCCAAACGTGACCCCCAAACAGGTCTCTGTATCAAAGTCAATCAAGGCGAACCTGGGGAATTGCTGTATAAATTAGACCCCGCGGATATCGAGAAGAACTTCCAGGGGTATTTCGGGAATAAGGGCTCTACGGAGGGGAAGATCATGCGGGATGTTCTCGAGAAGGGAGATGCATGGTTTAGGACGGGGGATATGATTATTTCCGACGCGGAGGGGAGGACGTTCTTCAGTGATCGGATTGGCGATACGTTTCGTTGGAAATCAGAGAATGTATCGACTAACGAAGTCTCTGAAGCGTTGGGTAATCATCCAGCTGTGACGGAAGCTAATGTCTACGGCGTCGAATTGCCTCACCATGATGGCCGAGCGGGATGTGTGGCCCTTGTTCTGGCTGAGGAGCCGAGTGACAGGGTGTTGAGAGATTTGGCGGACCATGTGCAGACTTCTCTGCCGAAATTTGCGGTCCCGCTGTTCTTGAGGTTGACTAAACAGATGGAGTTGACGGGTACGAATAAGCAGCAGAAACATGTTGTGAGGAGCCAAGGTGTGGATCCCGCGAAGATGGGTGAGGATGAGCTGTTTTGGCTGAAGGGCGGGACGTATGTTAGGTTTGGGGAGGGGGATTGGATGGAGTTGAACGGGGGGAGGGTGAAGTTGTAGGTGGTGTGATGTTGGGTTAGTTTAGGGTAGAGGGAAGGGAAGGGAGGGAAATGAAGGATAAGTTGTTGGATAGAAGTTGAGGGGCTAGTGAGTTGTTAAATACCTCTTTATACCGTACATGAAACATTGCGTTGCCTGCGTGGTTTTAACTGCTAAGAATGGAATGTTAGATATGTTTTTTTCAATGAATCTGTACAAGCTTGATCTAGGCATCTACAAAATCTCAAAATCTCAACTTATTAAGTCACGAAGAGGAATCTCATATTGTTAGAAAGGCTATTACTCTCTAGCTCTTTTTCTCCACTAAAGTGACAAATGAAAGAACAAAGGAGACAACGGGGGGGGCTCTAGGGTCTCGCAAGGTAGTCTGCAAGTTGTTTCTTTCTCCATTCAGTTCCTCCAAAGTTCCACCTAGCAACAGTAGCTTGTCCAACTGTTCCTGGGGCGTCGACTTGGCCGCCCACAACTCGGCGATCTCCCCCCCGGGAGGCGCATATCAGCTAATTGCTTCTCGAGATCGAGGTTAGCCTTTGTGAGAGTTTCGATCTGTGAGTTTGACTGTCGAGTGTGGTCAAGGACTCGGTGATACTGGATAACTGCATCCTCATTAGCACATTGCAACTAATACGGCATCCCAAACCAACATCGCTCGTTTGCTTCTCCATCGCTTTGACATTCTCATTGTACTCCTCGATTCGAGCATTCAATACACACTCTTGGTCGGTAACCTGCCCTGCCAAGTCGTGTCGTACGCTGGCCTTGACCGCATCAACCTCTTGCTCCAGTGCCTTCTTCTTGTCGTCTAACTCCTTTGCTACCACCAGCTCCAATGATTTTCGTCGTCTTTGCGCTTCCTTCTCCCACTCCTGTTTCGCCCGCTCAGAATCTTCCTTGCTCTCTGTGCCTGCTAGTCAGCTTCGTCGCGAAGGCGCTTGGCTTTGGCCTGCAACTTGACCAGGTTGCCATTGGTGTACTTGAAGTTGCTGCAAAGGATCTCCAGACCGCGAATGGCCTTGCATGTGGCGGATTCTGCTGTTATGCCTTCCGCCTCGTACGTGACCGTGAAAAAGTCGATCGCCTTGACGCACAGGTCCTCTCCCTGATGTAGATACTTGGCGAAGAGGGCATCAATGCTGTCGCTCTGTTGATCTGCCATACTGGTGGAATATTGTTCGAGGCGTGATTGTTGTTGGTGATGAAAGGAGGGTCGCTGCAGACGAGGGTGTTGAACAGGTCGCTCGGGGGCGTGACTTCCCAAACGGGAACTAGTAAGTGAATCAAGACAGTGACCTTTGCTATAGAGGACCGGGACAATAGAATTTAATTCATCAGAGCACTATGACTAGTGAGCATATAACATAATTCACTCCAAAATCCATCCTTATGCATATCTGGAAGATATCCGGTGTCGCTGCCGCCCTGACAAAACGCTCATTGAAATGCTGAGCTCAAGCAGTGGCTCGGTGACATTCTTCATCAGTTCACCAAGACTCGCTGTGATTTCACCACCTTTTGACCTCCCCGATTCTCCCACCAATAAATATCATTCACACCGTGGCATTATGATTGTGGCATGTTGCTTCGCTTTCGAAGGCTGCTACTCGGGTATTCAGCGTCTCCACCGTCTGTCGGACCTCTTTGGCATCTGCTTCATGCTTCTTCGCCAGGGCATCAGCAGCCTCCTTCTCTCGCTCCAATGTATCGAGCTGAGTGAGTAGTTTGGTGAGCACTGATTTACCTCCTCCTTCAGACTGGACTGTGTGTTTGCTTCCTTCCTGGCAGCCGCGATGTCCCGTTTGAGCTGAGAGATGAGGTCTGGGGTGGATTCGAGTGTACGAGCATTCTGCTTCTTGATTTGCGCGTGCTGGA